>ML213610.1:258863-323473 GCA_004379715.1 Crucibulum laeve | reverse complement strand
AGAAAGTGAGTGTGCAAAGTACAATACGCTTGGGTCACCTGTTTTCAATGTGCATTGATGTCACACACATTGTCACGGTACCGATACATACCGGAAATTGCCGACCCCCACCCCAAGTGCTTTAAGGGCGGGCAATGCGCGAGAGACGGTTTGTATTTCCAACAGCTGTCTTAGCCATTGCGTGCATGTCTGTGTCATCACCGGATACGCCGTCACAACCTCCAATCCCGCTACACTATTTAGCTCTAAACCTGACAGCGGGATTGCCTCGCACATTCCCACTCTCTTCGTCGCGACTCTAAGTTTAGTGGCTATTTTTAAATTGGCACTCTCGGCCCGACAATTATTTGGTCAGCTTTTGCTTTAAATATTAGCACAGCCACGGCAGATCAACCAGCTTATCGCTGCACCATTCTTGCACCATTCATACCCTCCGCTCACTTCCTAAATTATTGTCATCACCTCCTGCTACTCATGGTTAAGAGTTTTGTCCTCCCACTACCGTGAATAATTAATAATGTGAACCTTCGTCAGGCACCACTACTGGCGGTACTACCCAACAAGCGTCCATCAAAGCCTCATGCCCCGGCCACTTGGCAAGCTTGCCTCAGCGCTTGGACTCTGACAGCGCACGCCATCAACGAACGCAAATATGTAGCATCCTTGGAGATGCGATCATGGTAATCTCCTGCTTCGCCGTGCAACGCCGATCACTGCTTTCAAATCAGGCATTAATAGACTAAACCAAGCTCATACTTAGTCGTACAGGATTTCTCGAAATCTACTCAATTGCTAATACAGACATGATGTAATTATCCTACTAATACACTACTTGTACGCCCCAGCTGCCGAAAACCAACTATGGTATGTGGCAACACTGAACTTTCTAACTATACTGGGACGCTAACATTCGATTCGAACAGTCATTTTTAACTTAGCCTCCTAGGGAGCGCTCATCTTATACTTCGAGCGCCAGAACTGGTTGATGGCTCCAGTCTCCTTGATACAAATTTTATAGGGTCCTGATTTTTCTGTGACATTTCGCTTACTCTTTTGTGGAACAGGTTTACACACCCACATGTATTAACGCTGTGTCCACATAGACGCGATTAACGAACTACCGGAACCCCCGTCAGTAGTCAGCAACTTAGCCTACTTCTCTGAGGGACCGGCCTCAGTAAATGCTAAGTGTGGTGACCATCAGTGCAGCCAGTCTCAGGCCATTGGGCTCTTTCAAAACAGAGCACAGATCCATAGTCTTGCTACTTACGATTCTTCCAAGAGCACATCCCTGTGACAAAGTTATTTGAATTATGGACAACCTACGGATCATCGGACATCAGTGGTAGGATCTTCCATTCTATGTATGACAAGATTATCAGCGAAGCTGCCAAAAACAAACTCCAATTATTGATTCGGATGAGACGCTTTGAGGCGATACGTACGACAGCATACGACTAATGCGCAAGATTATTCCTGGAAGGCACCACCCACCCTAGCAGAAGCTGATGTGTTTGAAGGGGCAGTCGCTATGGACTTGGGTATAAAGAGGTAGCTTGCTGTAGCTTTGATTCCTCATTCCTCTGCCGGTCAGAGTAATATCCTACACTCGCTCTCATCTCTACATTCATCCCGCTGTGCGGATTGCTACTCTCGCGTTAATATCTGTAAAAACACTTCTTTTCTCTTAATCGTGCGTCTACATATCATTCCCTTCTTTTCGTTCCATAGCTCATTGATTTTTATTTATTTAAAAAATAGGCATTTGTCATCATGAAGGTCACATCTATCGCCCCCGCTGTCGTTGCTATCATTGCCTCTGCTGCGTTAACCAATGCCAGCCCCATCCCTGCTGGCTCCGCAGACCTCGTTGAGCGTGCACCCAACCCTGCTGACTCTGGCATTGACACTTCCTCCATGCACCGCCGATTTGTTGAGGAGGACGAGGAGTTGTTTTCGCGCGACCTCGACGAAGAAGAGTTTCTTGCTCGTGAGCTTGAATTCGACCTTGATGCCCGCGATGTCCCAGATTCATACGAGCTCGAGCGTCGCGGTGGCATCATATCCAAAATCTCTGGACCCAAAAAGGACAGCAAGGCTTCCTATAATACTGGTAACCCAAGACCGGAAACTCCAACTGGCGAGTTCAGGAAATTCACAGCAGGCAGGAACGACGACTACTTTGGGTACGTTAATTATTATTTTAGTTTATTTTTTTCTCACTCGATCTTCCAGCGACTGGCAAAGCTTGACAGGTGGCAGGGGAAAGTCAGGTGTCAATAACCCCGCCGCTGGCAAGGGTAAAAAGAAGCGTGAATTCGCTAATGAGTACGAGCTCGAGCGTCGCGGTGGGTTCATGTCCAAGATTGCCGGGCCCAAAAAGGACAGGAAAGCTTCTTACAAGACCGGTAATCCCCGCCCAGAGACACCAGCTGGCGAGTTCAGGAAGTTTACTGCTGGCAGGCACGATGACTACTTTGGGTGAGTTGATACATTCGATTGTAGTAGTTTGACTGGGTATTAATGTGCTTTGATATCTTTTAGTGACTGGCAGACGATGACTGGTGGACGTGGACGCTCTGGTGTTGACAATCCTGCAGCAGGCAGGGGACGCAGACGTCCTCGTGACCTCTCTGAACTGGAAGTCCGAGGCAATGGTCCATCGAAACCCTCGAAACCTGTGAAGGATAGCAAGGCTTCCTACGACACTGGGAACCCCCGTCCGGAGACGCCAACAGGCGAGTTCCGCAAGTTCACTGCGGGCAAACACGATGACTATTTCGGGTGAGTGAGCCAATATTTGTCATGTTTCCTATTGCTGATAAGTAACTTCAGTGATTGGCAAAGTCTGACTGGCGGGAAAGGCAAGTCTGGCGTAGATAACCCCGCTGCAGGGAAGGGGAAGAAGAAGCGTGACATGGTGTTCGAGCTTGAGACTCGAGGCAACGGCCCATCGAAGCCTTCCAAACCTGCAAAGGACAGTAAAGCTTCTTACGACACTGGCAACCCGCGCCCAGAGACACCTACTGGGGAGTTCCGTAAATTTACCGCTGGTAAACACGACGATTATTTTGGGTAAGTTGTATAAGTTCTATCTTATACGGCACATTTCTCATTCCTTTACAGTGATTGGCAGAGCTTGACCGGCGGCAAAGGCAAGTCTGGCGTTGATAACCCAGCCGCTGGAAAGGGCAAGAAGAAGCGCGAGTTCAAGTTCGACCTCGAGGTCCGTGGAAACGGCCCCTCGAAACCCTCGAAACCTGCAAAGGATAGCAAGGCTTCCTACGACACTGGAAACCCCCGCCCCGAGACACCCACAGGGGAATTCCGAAAGTTTACCGCTGGTAAACACGACGATTATTTCGGGTAAGTTGCATAAGTGTCATCTTATACATTAATTTTCTCACTCCTTTTGCAGTGATTGGCAAAGCTTGACCGGTGGTAAGGGTAAGTCGGGCGTCGACAACCCGGCCGCTGGAAAGGGAAAGAAGAAGCGCGCTGTTACCTACGAGCTCGATCTCCTCGACTAAGTATTCATTTAGGCCAAAGATAAAACTAGCTTAACGTGTTTAAAGCAATTACCACAATTAATAAATAATTGCGAGTTACTCAAATATCTGTTTCTGTTGAGCTGCTGATGTTATAGAATCAAGCCAGAACTCTATTTGGCCGGTGAGAATACCAACAGCTCTATTGCAGATACTACATATTCTGCAGTGGTAGTTTTATTTTGTTTATGGATATCACAGGGTGTGTAGTCATTCAGAAGATTATGTTAGGAGTGATAAATGGAGTAATAAATGCTGTAAAATTGTTTGGTGATCAAGTGGCTGACAAATAGTGTCGTCTAGACAACTATGCGTATAAAATCAATGGTAAACGTAGTAGTGAGTGAATCTACTCCTCTGTCCAAAAAGTTATAGAATACGGGACGATATATGTAATGGATGGTAACATGTTCATTGTTTCAGAATACTATCTAAAGGCTCATAACTCCCGTCGTTTGCTCTGTGAAGATTCGGGACTGTAGAACACTCGCGGAACAAAAGGTTCCAGACAACCGCGAACGGCTTCCACATCTTTTGGGGAGGGTCAACTCTCGTTAGTCGAAAGGCAACACACTGGACAACGATGGAAAGGATGTAAATCACAGCTAACTGCAGAATCAACAACACTAGTAAAGCCAAAGCCCTCAGGATGACAAGAGCTCTTCCGATGGGAAAGTCTTTCTGTTTGGCGGTCATAGGTATAAGGATAGGATCCGCTAACAGATTGACAGACAACATGTCGTAAGGTGCAGCAAGCAGCTGAGGGAACTGGGTCTTAACTGAAAATTCCAAGGGTTCGTGAAATTAGCACATAGCTAAAGAAAGGTAAGAAAATCAACGTACGAATGCTTTGAACTACGTTGAAGATCTTTATATTCTCTAATGTCATGACTGCATCGAGGTCATTTCTTGGGGTGAGTCGTAAAACTGGGAATGTCGTAATAGTGGCAAGCAAGCACAGAAGGTGGACTAGGTATGGGATGTCTACTAGTTTTAGGGACGCATGGAGCAGTCCACCACTAACTAGCAGATTGAAAGTCAAGATTGCAGAGCCAACTAGCAACTTCCTCGTCGATACGTGATCTTCTAAAATCTAAACAGCGGATAATAATTATGTTAGCTACACCAGAAGGAGAGTTTTTACCCTTTAAATGCCTACATCGTTACATCCAGTAGGAATTGTGGTAGAAGCAACACCCTTTTCTAGCATTGTAAAACTCGAAAACGACTGAAACAAGTAGTGGGTGGGGTTGACTGAAGTAGCGAGCGATTCAGACGCGTCCACGCTAAAAGTTGTCGTCACTAAGACCCTTGCGTATGAAGGCAGGCATTATAAGGGGGTGCACACCACCAGGAGACGTGGCAATGAAGCGAGCCTCGTCCGGGCAGTTAGGAGCTATTAGGGGGAGCAGAAGCGCGTCGAACGAAATCTCAAATGGAATCAATGAAATCAAACGCACGAGCCACATCGGACCGTCGATGCAGTTCATGCGCGGATAGACCTGTGCTGAACGTTGAATGCTGCTGAATTCATACCTTTCGATAACTTGAATGAGATGTCTGTATAACTGATAGTCTTCGTGAACGAGGGTAAATTAACCAACGCAACTCCATTGATCCGTCACAAAAACATTACAAGCAGCAGCAAAAGTAAAGTGCAGCTACAAGAAAGAGAAACAGGGAAAAGGAAAGGAATAAAATAGTCCAAAGAAACCAGGTTCTGCGCATAAGCAAGTCTACCACTACCCCACACATGCAGTAATATCACAATTGCGCGCGTATGTACGATAACAGGCACGAGGTGGTTAAGCTTTCGCAAGCGTTGGAGAAATTAATGATACGCATAGATACAACAACATGGTGGGGTAAGTAGAAAGACCGGTATCGAAGGAGGCGGGACGGCTAAAGCAGCGAAGTGCTTATTTTCCGGTGGCCTTGACAATGGACACGACGATGATCACGATGATAACGGCAATGGCTACACCGATAATGATTCGCATCTGAACCAGTGTGTTAGTAACCCATACAGCTGAGACTTTTGAACGACAAATACCTTCATATCTTTCCACCTGAGCATCGCGAATTTAGGTTAGAGGCTGTGCGAAACATTCAAGACTGGGTAGGCACCACATACCACATATTCTAGGAAAGTCGTTGGTAAGTTCAAAGGATGGTACAGAAATGTGAAAGGAAACATACCTTGCGAACCCTGTTTGCTCCCCTGCGGAAGCCTTGTGCCGATACTGCAAGGTTATCTGCAGACAACGATATTAGCGCTGACGCCGGTCCCAGTATGCCAAGAGCGGTTGTTGACCAGAAGCCAGCAAGTCCACGTCTTCGTACGGTAGAAGAGTTTGCTCACCAGTTTTGTCCTGTAATGAATCCAAGCGCTCTCCTCTCTCTGCGACCTTCGTAATGTTCTCTCTCATAATGCCTACAGTGTCGTCAATTTGGGCCTGGATAGCAGCGGTCTTGGGGTTTCCCTGGCTGGGACCAGCAGGGTTAGAGGGAGCTCCATTGCGGGGCAGGTATGGGTCATAAGGTTCAGACCTATCGAGAAAGAAATGGTTAATGAGTGCGGGGCTATTCATGACTGCAGCTAGACGAACATGATGCAAGCGTGGGGGTCTGAAGCGAGATGAAGGTTAGCGATGTTCAGTACAATGGAATAGGGGCTTTAATTGGCCTACTCACCGTGTCAAACGATGAAGAAGGGAGGTTTGAGCACCGTAGAGAGTGGTCGGTGGCGATGGTCGTTGGCAAGAGTAAGCCGCGAGCTGACGGTGACGGTTGCCCCATGTTTTGCCCACGGTGGCATGACTGCGGACGTAGCCAACCAAACAAGGCATCTCGGTGGCTGTGCTTTGTTTCCTAGCCGATTACCCCAACAATAATTAAGCTGCAGCCTTAAGTATCGTTTCGAGCGCACATGAAAAGCTAATAATCCATTCTTAGAAGGACAGCGTAAAATAAGGGTTATCATAGGTCATGCAGTAATAAAGTGCTAAGATGGTGGGGGGTATCGTCGAAGGGTGTATCCAGGAGACTAAGTAATAGACCAATAGGCCCAGTGTACAAGTATGTAGTAGAGGATAAATAGAAGGAACGGCAAATAATCTTAACAAGATCAAAATAAATAACAAAGCGAAGAAGAATGAATAAGAAACGAAATGTCCATAGAAAATCATCTATTCCTCTTCGCCTTCGTCCTCCTCCTGAATGGGATGCTTAAAAGCAGGGCCACGACCCGCAGGAAGGGACCTTCTTCCTGCTCTACCGTCGCTGGATTCGTAAGAGTTATCTCCCGGTAGTGGTGACACACGCTCAGCAGGTGAATGGCCAGCCTTGGCTCTCCCACTGCCTGTGGAATTAGTGTTCGAAGAACTGCCAGACCGAGAAGACCTCTTGCCACCAGAAGATGAAGATCGGTGGCCCCTCGGAGCAGGAGATAGCATCAGAGGCGGCTCAATATGCATACTCTTCATCGCAGCAATTGTCCCCGATCCCGCTGCCGCCGAAGATGCCGAGCTACCCATTTGCCCCAGACCTCCTGCGAATGCTGGGATCTCGTCGTCTTCATCTACCCAGTCGCTCTCATCGCCCATACTTAGACTCTGGCGTCCTGAGAAAACGTCCCGAAGTGATGTAGGCTCAACCACTGGTGAAATAGCAAGCACTTCCACAGGAAGATGCGCGGTACGCGATTGCCATCCAGGCGGCTCCATGCCCCAGGACTTCTTCCAACTTGAGCGACTCATCGAATGGGAAATAGGACTCATGAACGGTGCTTGTCGTTTCTGCGCCACAAATGTTGTACCGCTGCTCGCACTGCCTGGTCGTCTGGGTGTGTCATCGGTGGACCTCCTTGAGCGGCTCCTATAGGGAGAGGTCGTCCTAGGCCCTTCGCTCTCCGAATGCTCATAGAATGACGTTGGCCTAGACGAAGGTGGTGAATGTATGCTTGACGCGACTGAGTTTGACCTGACATGCGGTGGCTTGCTTACACCAGGCTGCACCTGTCGGACCACCCGAGTAGACGATCCGGACCCACCTCTCCGATGATACTTCGACTGCATCGGAGACGCAGTCCTGAAGTAGGTTGCAGAACCCGAAGAACTTGCAGATGGAGACTTGCGATGCCGTGGCTGCATAGAGAAGCTTCGAATCGAGGATGGACGTGAAGAGATGTACTCTCCTCTTTCTGAGTTCGGAGTATGGCTACCGAACGACCTTCTTGTCGGCACTTGCGGTGAATCTAGCATGACCATCTGCACCGAAGTACCAGAACTTCTCCTAGAATTCACGCTACTTGACCTTCTGGAAGAAAGCGACGGCCGCTGCGCACGATGTCCGCTCCTCGGACCATACTTATTCCCGGATCCACTCCCTCTCCTCTTCGTCCCATACTGTTGAGAACCCACCGGTCTACTATAGGACAAATGTGCAGCAGCAGCACCAGTCGGAGCAGCAGGTGAAGAAACCTTCCTCTTGCCCTTCCTGTCCTCATTAAACCACAGCCTAAATGCCGTAAGCAAGTTGGCGCGATTCCGATGCGGTCCTGCGGGTGCCTTCCCAGTCGGCGTATTGTCCGACGTAACATTTGGCGCGCTATGCGAATGCACCATCTCCGGGAGTGCACTTCCCGATGGACGCTGCAGTGAATCTCTGGAATCCGCAAGCACCCAAGGCGAACCAGCAATCTGAGGTGTCGAATGATACGCATCTCCAGGCGGTGGCGTCGAAGGCGGGATATATTCCTTATCCTTCGTTGCCTTCAATGGCGGACTCTTGGTCAACCTTGACGACCCACTTCCATGAGATGACCTGGATTCCTCCCCACTTGCAATCTTTCTCTCCATGTCCTTCGACCTCTCCTTATCTCTCTCCCTCTCTCTGTCTCTCTCCTTCTCTCGCTCTTTCTCCTCCCTGACCGCCTCCGAGCTTCGCTTCCTCACTAACCCAGCAGCAGCGGCTTCCAACGCAGTCGTAGCACGCTGCATGATGCTCACACTGCCCGAACGCGCTTTACGGCTTTTCGCACTGTCCTTGTCTTTATCTTTGTCTCTGAGGCTGCCACCAGGAGTAGACGGATGTGAACGGGAAGACATGTCCGCAACAGAAGATGTAGACGGGGAAAGCATGGGCGTCCGACTGGGTGAAATCGGTCTTGGAGGTGTTACAGGCCGCGCAAACGTTGGTGTGGGTGGTACAAACGCCAGCTGTGGTGCCGATCTCGCGAGATTCAAATGTCCACTTGCTGGATCCACCTGCACGCCCACACTAAGCTTTGTCTTCTTCTTCTTATGATGTTTCTCCCCCTCCCCCTTCTCACTTCCCGTCTCCTTCTCCTTCTCGGTCACCTTCTCTTTCACCTTCTCCCCCTCAATCGGTAACGGACTCGCCACCTCTTCCTCGGCTTCCCCATTCATCTTCCTCTCCCCCTTCTTCCTCAGCATCCACCACACTGCCCCAGCGGCATCACACGCATCCGTCAACACTGAATGCACGATCTGCGCCGTATCGAACCCAAGCAAGCTCAGACTATTCAAGAGCTGCCTCTCAGCAGGAGTACTAAATATGACAGGCGATGGCGCGCTCAGAAGGCTCGCGAAATCCAAATCGCGGCCATCAGGTATTGGAAGGGATGTAGGGGTCTTATCGGCAGAGGGAGAGGCGGGATCGGATAGGACGGATGATACAGAACGACGTTTGGTACGTGCAGGTGTGCGAACAGGATGCACAGGAGGTGCTTTGGAGTTGGTAGAATTGGCCGAACGAAGGGGAGACGGCGCTCTCGAGCTTGAAATAGCAGGCACGGTCATCCCATCTTGCTCTTCCTCCAGAACGGTTTCAGGTCTCCCCATTTTCGCATTGTGATACTCTCCGTCTGGGAGTGTCATTTTCCGAATGGTCAGTTCGCTTGGATTGCGGTGGAGGCTGCTAATCGGGGGAGGATATTCGAAAGGGTCCTGGGACTCATCCGGTGTGGTAGGTGTAGATGACACCATATCATGCTTATTAGTGAAAATGGATTCACCCTGTGTCGACGCTTCAGATGAGTGATGTGATTCGGGGCCGGTGGATTGCGAGCGTTCAGCAGGAGATTCGGGGCGGATAGAGATGGAGGAAAGCGGCTCCTCTTCGTCGTCAGGCTCGTAGGTGAGTTTGCGGGTGGTAAACCAAGGGTGGGCGAGGATCTGGGGGATCATGAGGCGTTTCGTGACATCCATCTGGAGGATGCCTTTGATGAGATCGCGGGATTCTATGGAAGAATGAGAATCGAGCTCAAATGAGTAGTAGTAACGCACCGAGAGAAAGCCATGTAGGATCTTCGAAATCCCCTTGTATGATTTTAGCACGCATTACATCTTCGTTGTCGTCGTCGAATGGAAGGGTGCCGGTGAGTAGGCAGTAGAGAATGATTCCCAGTGACCAGACATCGACTTCAGGCCCTTGGTACTTCTTCCCCTGCAGCATCTCAGGAGACGCGTACCCTGTCGTCCCGCAGAAAGTCTCCATGAAACTGCCTCGATCAAACTCTCGCGTAAAGCCAAAGTCACCGAGCTTGACACGGCACCGCTCGTCTAGTAGCACGTTCTCGAGCTTCAAATCTCTGTGGACGATCCCGTTCTCGTGCAGGTATGCCACCGCCAGGCATAGCTGACCAAAAAGGACCTTCGTCTCGTCCTCTGCGAGACGGCCTTTCTCGACAAGGTAATCGAAGAGCTCGCCACCGCAGCAGAGCTCGGTGACGATCCAGATAGACGACTCGGTCGCGATGACCTCGTACATCTGGGTGACATTGGGATGGTGTAGTTGGCGGTGGTGGTGGATTTCGCGGGTGAGGGAGGCGGACATTGCTTTAGGGATCTGCTTGATGGCAACGCGGGTGGACGTGAGCCTATGTGTGCCCATGCGCACCTTGCCATACGCACCTGAGCAGAGAAATCAGCACTGTAATCAAAGGTAGATGGAGGCACTCACCCTCGCCGATGACCTTTCCAAGAGTATAATTTCCGACAACCCTGATTTTGGAGGAAGAAAGCTCCTTCCCAAGTTCGTTATAGGCATTAGCAAGC
Source organism: Crucibulum laeve (assembly GCA_004379715.1). Classification (NCBI taxonomy): domain Eukaryota; kingdom Fungi; phylum Basidiomycota; class Agaricomycetes; order Agaricales; family Nidulariaceae; genus Crucibulum; species Crucibulum laeve. The sequence goes on along the minus strand of ML213610.1, from coordinate 312,846 downwards.
TGAGCCTTGTGGTTCTGCGTCACGGACGGGGTGTGTTTGTGTCCATGGATCGTAGACATGGCAGCATACAGAAATTGGCGTAAAATAAAAAGGAGGGACTGAGGCCAGGGCCTGTATTGATCACGGTCGTTATGGATCTAGCAGAAGAGAGCCAGCGTAATAAAGGGGTGTTATTGAGGTGATTTGAAGATGAACTGAATGAAGCAGTAGCTATGAAGTTGAGACGAGACAAGATTAACGGTGACCGCAAAGACGACGAGCTTGCCCAAGATTGCCGTGCCATGTGGCGTGAGATCAACACTTGTACACCAACCACCGTACCAATTTATTATTCAACTATTTTATCCTGTTCTACTATCGTCATTTCATTCTATTAAACCGCGTCGGTATACCCAATAATATCCCTCCAAACCACACCCTGCCACCCTAGCATCCCGATCTCCAGAATTGCAAACGATCCCGATGCCGGAACTAAATTTAACAAATACCAAGAAAGCACAGAACGTAATTAGAGATACCAGGATATACTTACCCTTGAACTCAGGCAGAACGTGCAAATCCCTGCCTATCGCCTGCCTAGACCAGCGGCTACCAGCTGGTACCTGGATGACTCCTACTAACGAACCCAGGTAGATTCATCGACATGTGTCACCCCGCAACATTTGATGCACAGGCGCATCAGGCGCAGCTCCGCGGGACAACCTCAGAAGACTCGAAAAACAATTCCTCGTACCTCTTATCCAAGTTTCAACGTTGGGATTATCAGTTGAAGTATTATATTTGCTGTATAGCATAACTCAAAATGCCGCGTCTTTTAGATTATTTTGTTTACTATTACTTTCGAAGACGCGTTAAATGAGTACCATCTACTCCCTGGCAGTACGGACAGTTGCCTGCGTCCAAGTTGCTTGACGATCCGTCACCCCCTCCTTACCCATCTTATTTTTCCCTTCGAATGTCACCGATCCTCCGAGCTTTACCACCCCTTGGCGGCTTGATTAATTGGCTTCCGCTAACCAGCTGCGTTACTTATATAGCCCGCCTCACGACGGTGTCACCATTTGACATCCCCAGATGATTGGAGCTTCAGTATACCGCGCACCTCAAGGCACGACCTCATCTACATTCACGCCTCCTCCGCTCGATGGCTCGCTGTCCATACCGCAAATCTACGACTTCCATTATACGCACAGCGCAGAACATCCTTTGTTCATCTACGATACACCCAACGGGACGAACACAATAACATGGAAACACGTTGTACGCGCCATACACACCGCAGCGCGTTCTGTTATACATTCTGTTCCATCTACTGCACCTTTACCCAATCCCCCACCCGTGATAGCCATTCTCGCAGTCATCGGTACTTCCCTCTCTTTCCAACGTATTCCCTCTACTTACGAAAAAATCAATTATAGACCAACTGTCCTACTTCGCCCTCACCGCAGGCATCCTCCGTTCCGGTCATATCGCCTTTCCAATCTCGCCACGCAATTCCGTATCAGGCGTAGCCAACCTCTTACAAAAGACCGGAGCTAGACACCTCTTTGTAAGCGCTGACCAGGCGATGCAACGCATAGCTGCTTCCGTATGTGAAAGTGTACAAGGAGTGGAGATACTCCCAGTTCCGACATTCGAGGATTTGTATGGTGCTGAAGAGGATGAATTCATTCCTCTGGAACCGATGCAGCATCAGGATGTAAAGAGGACGGCGATGATTTTGCACTCGTCTGGTGGGCTACCTCAACTTCACTTTTCGAGCACAGCTCATATTTATTTAGGTTCGACGTCCTTCCCAAAACCAATCCCTATCTCCCACATCAACCTTCTTCAATGGGGTAGCCAACCATGTACATACTCTTCATCCTCATTCCTGTAAAACAATATCTAATACTTGCTCCTTCAGACTTCGGAGAAACAGATATCTGTGGACGCATCCTCTCCAACCATGCACTGCCCTTCTTCCATGCAATGGGCGTAGTCTCACTCACATGGGCTGTAATTCCCCTCCCTTCTTGTCTCATCACCTTCACTCATTCGTTTAATTGACAGACGATGAGTGGACTCACGGTCTCCAACTTCCCCCCTCGTTCCCCGCCTATGGTCTCCACTCCTGATAGTGTATACACCAGTGCAGTTGGAGCGCGCAGTAGACTTATATTTTGTGTCCCCACTTTCCTTGAGGTATATTTTCTTTGAAAGGTATCGCTATTATGTGTTTAAACCTTCTTGGTAGGAGTGGGCACAAATTCCAGAACGTGTTGAAGAACTACAAAAGTTCAATGCAGTAGTAAGTCCTTTTCTGTATTTATGACTATAGCAAATAGTGAACCATAATCTTTAGTTGTTTGGAGGAGCCCCCATCCAAAAAGCAGTAGGTGACATGCTCGCCGAAAAAGGCGTCCCGTTGTACCCATTCTATGGCGCGTAAGTGGCCACCAGCGTAATCAAACCTCCTCCGGCTATTAACTATCATCCAAAGGACTGAACTCGGAGGCATGTCAAAGTTCCTTCCAAGTATGTGTTCGAACACCCCGTTATTTCCATTCATTAACACTTGGACACAGAACATCCACCACTTGAAGGCTGGGAATACTTCCAAATATCCCCCCATGCCAATGCCGTATTCCAACACGAGAATGAAAGCCCGGAAGAGAAGATATCTCGGCTTATGTTTCAAGTTGGTCTTATATCTCTAGATTTCATCGTTTCACCTCTCAACCTATTCGTGTTCTTAGGAATGCCCTTCCCATTCACCTGCAGTCGCCAATACAGGCGCTTCCGCATACGACACGAACGATCTACTTATTCAACATCCGACCAACGCTACGCTGTGGAAGATATATGGACGGGCGGACGATCAGATCATGCATTCTACGGGAGAGAAGGTGTGCTCATTCTTGTTCCGACTCGATGAATTCTATTAACACAGGCTCTTCAGACGAATCCCGTCCCTATGGGTATGTCCTCCTACTCATGCATATATACTCACTGACGCTATGTCCTCAGAAACGATTATGAATCGTCACCCCATGATATCCAGCACAGTCATATTCGGCAGAGGACGTTTTCAAGCCGGTGTGCTCGTTGAGCCTACATCTGAACACTCGTTTATTCCTACGGATTTAAAGGCTCTTTCTGTGTTTCGAGATGCAATCTGGTATACGTCCACGATCGTCGGCACTTTCTCAACCATTAATATATGGATTTATAGGCCGAGCGTAGAAGAAGCCAATCGATTTGCTCCTTCTCATAGTCGTATATTCAAAGAGGTACGCTGACCCATTCTGACCTACAACCCCTGTTCTGAGCCCGCTCCCCCAGATGATCCTTGTCGCTCACCCCTCCAAACCCTTTCAATACACACCAAAAGGTACACCCCGTCGACAGATTATACTGAATGAGTACGAGGAAGAGATTGAAAACGGTTATGCGGCGATCCAGGAATCGTCTGCTTCTGACCTCGAACTTCTGGAAGGATTTAATTTCGATCAGAGTCTCGCGTTTGTCCGCCAGACAGTGAAGAAGGGGATGTCGGCTCCCATTGAGGATGAGGACGACTTTTTCCAGTATGGGTGTGACAGGTTTGTCCTTGTGATTTCTCATCTCATATTATCCTGATCAAATTCGTAGTTTGCAAGCAACATTCATCCGAAATACCATCCTTCGCTCGCTCCGTCAAGTTCTTCCTGCCGCTGTTACCAAGACAGTTCTCCTAAACTTCGTCTACCTCAATCCAACTATTGTCCGACTAGCTGCCTACCTTCACAATCTTGTCAGGTACACAGACGATGAAGCCGTACCTGACCAAAATGCCACCACAATGGCAGAGATGGCTATGATGGTAAAGAAATACACAACCAACTTCCCTCAGCACCAACCATCCGGGTCCACTTCCACTGGTGAAGTCATCCTTTTAACCGGAAGCACAGGTGGCCTTGGATCGTACATCCTCGAGACCCTGATCTTAAAAACAGATATCTGTCGTGTATATGTTCTGAACCGCAGGGGTAAACTCTCGAGTTTCGACCGTCAGGCAGATGCCTTCAGAGATCGAGGAATTGCTATTACTTTACTTGATTCGCCCAAGATCAAGTTCCTGGAAGGTGATACAAATCAATTTGAACTCGGCGTTGGCAGTAACGTCTATGAGGAATTACGAACAAGCGTCACCTGCATCATGCACATCGGTGAATACATTTTGGCCTTTGGTTTATCTGGCATATTAATTTACGTGTACAGCCTGGCGTGTTGATTTTAATGTTTCTCTGTCGTCTATGGAGCCTCTACTCAATGGCACTCGTCAACTCGTAGACTTAGCCCTCTCATCTCCTCATCCGGTTCCCCCGCGTATCGTATTTGCGAGCTCGATCGGCGTTGTCAGAAGTGAGTAGACATTTTTCAGTGTTGAAGTTGTATAACTGACAGATTCCGCCAGACTTCAACCAATGCGAGTTTGTGCCAGAGGCGCCATTACTCGACCCAGCAATCGCTGTTGGTTCCGGATACCCTGAATCAAAATGGGTAGCAGAGCGAATTCTCGCTTGTGCTGCTGAAAATACTCCCCTTGCACCAGTTATAGTACGAATTGGACAGCTGTGCGGTGGCCGCAATGGAAGTTGGAATACCTCAGAATGGGTCCCAAGCATCGTCAAATCGGGTCAACTCCTTAAATGCCTACCTGATGCATCTGGGGTATGTCGTCGTGTGACTGTTCAGTAGAAAGTGGTTGACAATTTCCCTCAGTGCATTTCATGGATTCCAGGACATATCGCTGCTGAAGCACTTGTCGAAATGCGCCAGAGCGATAGCCCTGTATTACACTTGGTTCATCCGAACCCGACGAGCTGGACATCTATCCTCAGCCATGTGTCGTCAACTCTAGAGGTTCCATTGGTTCCATATTCTACCTGGCTTTCTGTATTGGAAGCTGCTGATCTTTCATCCGTATCTGGAGTAGATCCCGCCGAAGAAAATCCAGCTCTGAGGATCTTAGATTTCTATAGATCTGCGGACAAACCACTTCCTTCAGATGACGCAGAAGCCTTCGGGTTCCCAAGACTCTCTACTACTCTCGCTGTTCAAAATGCAGCTTCGTTACAGCAATGTACAATGCATCAACTGGGGTGTGATGACGTACATCGTTGGATTTCATACTGGAATTCTGTAGAATTCTTAACACCCTCTCTTCGGAAAGAGGTCTTAATGTCTCCTACAAGAATATGGACCTCTATATTCTGGAGCAAGATGCAATGGGTTGGCAGTCTCTGGTCCATTCCAACGCATATTTCCTCTCTATTTGACTGGCTTCCCAAGTTACGATGGCCAATCTTTCCTTTGCAACCAACAGAAGCAAGGACTCATAGTGAGGCGTGATTCGAGCTGCTTAGCAAACAAACAATTACTTAATTATGCAACAATCCACCCTCAAAGTAGTATGGGGAGGTAATAGTTAAATAATTACTCTAATCGTATCTATTGCTATTATATGAAGACTCACATACCAGCCTCTGTCCTTCGAGATTCGCTTGTTGCTCACTACTATAGAGCTTGTATGTAACTCTTCTTTTTGGACTTCCCGTCATTCCGCAACACAGGCAGCATTTCCGAGTCGTGTATGACCCCTGAGCACTTACGACCACGTGGGATTCAGAAACGGACTTCTTACAAGTGACGCCAACGTGACGCTTCATCAAGATAAGATAGATAGTTCGAAAGGGGTATTAGGTCATGTTTACCCCAAAAGCCATTAGCCTCTGTGACCTGTATTATCGGCAGAATACAGCATTCTGCTCAACAACGGCACACTGCTCAAGTCAGAACTTCAAATGACACTCAAGAGACTCGGGTGCCCAGAATGGATCGCCTCCATTTTTGACATGAGAACCTTATATGAGTTCAATCACATTATGGACGAATGAATCGGGCAATTCTGTTCCAGGGACCATCAGATAGCCTGAGATCAGTCAACCTCATGCCATTTCGAAGCTCCCTGGATCATCATACATATGACTTCTACTGGCCCATCTCCGGCCCAAATGCGGATAGAAGCGAACTCGAGAATTGCTAAAGGCACATAAACCATTCGTTGTTCCTGCTTAGAACGCCTAGCGAATGCCTGTGTGGGTCTATTTCTTCCGACATTCCATCCGTCTGTCAAAATTAAATCGTTTTAGATCTTGGGGTCGAGTATGCCTTCTCATATAGTATGACTTAGAACATCACCTCGTCAATCACCGGGGGCGTGCCCTTTCGTTTCCGATGTCCACTTCGACCATATCGCCAGAGCGTTATTCGGTATTGACCAGCAATAATCTCAGCCAAGATGCTGCGATATATCTTGGTCTCGTGGTGTCTAGTATCCTGGATGTTACAATTCTAGAACAGAAACACAAAGAACTGGTCTTTCGGTGGCCCGTTCTCGGTGGGAAGCTGATGACTAACACCAAACCATATTCATTCACCACCGGCGACACGGTCGATTTCTGTTCACGGTATCTCTCTTCTTCGTTGGAGGACACATGTCTGCCCGCTTTTACAAACGTATCTTGCGATGGACCTACGTATACACCGATAAACCCTAACTGCGATGATTTATTCCACTTCAGCTCCATTCCACGCTTTTCTCTGGTGGAAGGGCTCTTCGCTCTCCGGGTGACCGTGATGAACGACGCCACGCTTCTCGGATTCCGTATTCCCCATCATTTTGTAGATGGAAAGAGTGCCTTCGATATCGTCGAAGCGTATTGCAATACTGTTGCTGGGAGGACCATCCCAACCATCACACTTCCTCCAGACATCCCCATGTCTGCTCTAGTGCATGGCGAGGACACTCTTCCCAAATCAGTGGCGGAACAAGCTCCATATGTCCATCCGGGAGATAACTTCTCACTGGGTCTCATTGAGTATTTCAAATTCGTTGGAACTGCGCTTTACAAAGTAATAGCACCCAAAGTTGGACTAGAAGAACAAGGATTAGAGCAGTTCGTCCACCTACCCGCTGCCTACGTGCTACAACTTCAGGCCAAGTGCCAAGCAGAACTAGACGAAGCGACGAAGAATGGAGATTTAAGAGAAGGTGCAGGTCTACAGTTGACGAAGAACGACATTATTACAGCCTGGTCATTGCGGGTGCGTTTAGATGTTCAATTCGACCCCCCCTGCCCCGATACTGATTACAGTTTTACAGCGTGCCTACGCGAACGTTCCACCCGATTCAGGCCCGTTCGATCTCATGTATAATTTTAACTATCGCCAAGCGATTGATCAACCCGCTGCAAACACCACATACCTACATAACAGCTTTTACAATATCTGGGCGAACTTCCCTTCACTATCCGTATTCAAATCGCTCCCATTCTCTCGTGTCGCTCTGGAGATTCGCCTCTGCTGTGTGCGTAATAAGCAGCCCTCGGCCGTTCGCAGCTCGCTCGAATTTTGGGAGACACATCGTGCAGCTTTTATCGCTCCCGGAAAACGGCCATATCGGATGGACACTCTTCCTATCGTTAGCCCGTGGACTACATTTGGCTACAATGACCTCGATTTCTCATCTGCACTAGCTGCCGGCGAGAAAAGAAGTGGGAAGGTAGTCTTCACTGTACCGATTGCCATGCTCCCAATGCGCGTAACAGTAAAGCCGTTTTTCGTGATATTGAAGGACGGAAAGGGTGGTTATTGGATCAGAGCAAATTTGAGACGAAGTTGGTGGAAGGAAGCTGATTGTTCGCGATATCTATAAGAATTGAAGGATGCATTGTTGTTACTCCTATTTTATTCGGAGAAGTAATATGCACGAGTATTCCTGGCGCGTCATAGATAATAAATCATGCTTCCTTGCTAGCCCTATAGTGCGGGTGCTAGCGGCCGAATTTAAGTAAATCCTAGGATGTACGAATATACACTTTTAGACAAAATAAACAAAGGTGCTGTCACTATATGATATAGCCTAAATTGAATGAATGCAGTGATCAGTCGCATGCTAAGCTGGTACGAGAATATTGAAGTTATACGCAAGTGAAGACCAAAAGGAAAATTGAAATATTTGATCTTTCAAACTGGAAGGAATTTAATATCTTGCCAATATATTATCCAGGATGCAACATCGGCCTTGGTATACACAAGTGGCAGAGCATTAGATGGTCGGCCCGTTACCTCCGTAGTGAAAGGGGTCGTGTTTGCTCTCAAAGCCATTAGCGTCTGTGACGTTCAGAATACAGCATTCTGCTCAACGACACTGCTCAAGTCAGAACTTCAAATGACACTCAACAAGCTCGCATTCTCAGTATGGATCATCTTTATTTTAACATGGAGCCTTGTGTGTGTTCAATCAGATTATCGACGAATAAATCATGCAATTCTGCTGGAAGGGACCATCAAATAGTGGGTCAACCTCCGAGTCATGCCCATTCGAAGCTCCCTGGATTGTCATATGACTTCTACTGGCTCATCTCCGGCCCAAATATGGATGGAATTGTGCTCAAGAACCGCCAAAGATACATAACTACTCGTTTTTTCTCCCTAGAACACCTAGCAAAAGCCAATGTGGGGCTATTTCTTGGTTTTCAAGCCCATCCAAGGACCTGCCTCTTTGGGACACCGCCTCTTGATATCCTTTGCCACGCTACTCGCTGCATTTGGCCTTCCCAACAATTCTGCGCGGGCCACTCAACGCAAGGCGGTCCTCTGTCAATATTGTGAGGATCCCTTGTCACTGTTGTTGGGGCTGTATTCTGTCTTGGGCTCATGCAAAACGTAATAACTTTTCTCCCTGCTTTGTGGATGTCCTCCCCGCACAAGAAAGCGCGTACTGCACCGCCTACCTCACAGGCAGCCCAAAAGACTCAAAGGACGAGCAAACAAGCAGAATATAAAGCTGATCTTAAAACAATAGACCAATTCTTTATTTGTTCATGGAGCTGTACATTGAAATAGAAAATTTAATTTCAATGAGCAGCGACATGGGCCGTGGAGATTACGTAACGTTTTGAATTCAGCTAGAAACGCTTGCCCCACTTATTCCAAAACAAATTTCACCGAAGAACGCGAAAAAATTGGTCCATCGTTTTGAGATGAGCTATAAGGTCTGGTTTGGAAATGTCTTCAACGGAGAAGCCGCGCAAGACGGCAGTTTCACCTCACCGCCCGTGGAATGAATTCACGGAGCTACATTCTATCCGTCGGTTAACTTAGAATTAAATCCTTTTAAACCTTGGGTTGAGTATGTCTTATGCCTTCTAAGATAGTATAACTTAAAAGATCACCCTCGTCAACCTCACAGGCGTGCCTTTCGTTTCCGATGTCCACTTCGACCACCTTGCCAGAGCACTATTCGGTATTGACTAGCAATAATCTTAGCCAAGATGCTGCGATATATCTTGGTCTCGTGGTGTCTAGTATCCTGGATGTTACAATTCTAGAAAAGAAACACAGAGAGCTGGTCTTTCGGTGGCCCGTTCTTGGTGGGAAGCTGGTGACTAACACTAAACCATATTCATTCACCACTGGCGACACGGTCGATTTCTGTTCACGATATCTCTCTTCTTCACTGGAGGACACATGTCTGCCCGCTTTTACGAACATATCTTGCGATGAGCCCACGTACACGCCGATAAACCCTAACTGTGATGATTTATTCCACTTTAACTCCATTCCACGCTTTTCTCTGGTGGAAGGACTTTTCGCTCTCCGGGTGACCGTGATGAACGACGCCACGCTTCTCGGATTCCGTATTCCCCATCACTTTGCGGATGGAAAGAGTACCTTCGATATCGTCCAAGCGTATTGCGATACAGTCGCTGGGAAGACTATCCCAACCATCACACTTCCTCCAGACATCCCCATGTCTGCTTTGGTACATGGTGAAGACACTCTTCCAAAATCAGTAGCAGAACATGCTCCCAATGTCCATCCCGAGGATAACTTCTCATTGGGTCTCATCGGGTATCTTAAATTCGTTGGATCTACACTTTACAAAGTAATAGCACCCAAAGTTGGACTAGAAGAACAAGGATTAGAGCAGTTCGTCCACCTACCTGCTACCTACGTGCTGCAACTTCAGGCCAGGTGCCAAGCAGAGCTGGATGAAGCGACGAAGAATGGAGATTTGAGAGAAGGTGCAGGTCTACAATTGACGAAGAACGACATTATTACAGCCTGGTTATTACGGGTGCGTTTAGATGTTCCATTCGATCTACCCTCTGATATTGATTACAATGTTACAGCGTGCCTACGCAAATGTTCCACCCGATTCAGGCCCATTCAATCTAATGTATAGTTTTAACTATCGCCAAGCAACTGCCCGACCCGCTGCAGGCACCACATACCTACATAATAGCTTTTACAATATCTGGGCGAACTTCTCTTCGCTATCCGTATTCAAATCGCTCCCATTCTCTTGTGTCGCTCTGGAGATCCGCCTCTGCTGCGTACGTAACAAGCAGCCCTCGGCAGTTCGCAGTTCGCTCGAATTTTGGGAGACACATCGTGCAGCTTTTATCGCTCCCGGAAAACGACCATATCGGATGGACACACTTCCTGTCATCAGCCCGTGGACTACATTTGGCTACAATGACCTCGATTTCTCATCTGCACTGGCTGCCGGTGAGAAAGGAAGTGGGAAGGTAGTCTTCACTGTACCGAATGCCATGCTCATGCGCATAACACTAAAGCCATTTTTCTTGATATTGAAGGACGGAAAGGGTGGTTATTGGATCAGAGCAAATTTGAGACGAAGTTGGTGGAAGGACGCTGATTCTTCACGATATCTGTAGGGATTGAATATTGTATTTCAAAGGCTGGCAGGTTGACAGCCTTGCTGATGACAGTCACGCAAACAGACAGGACAAAAGTATCTTCATTGCTAGTAGTTAGCGATCGTATGCTGTATATAATAATATACTCACTTTCATTGCCAGTAGTTAGCGATGAAGGGTAACGAAGGTGTAAATAATGTAATAGACCTATTATATGTCCTTGTCAAGTCCCATTCGCATGTGCTCGCTCCCAGTCCAAGCGCGAGCGTGTAACACTGAGCATCAGGCTTATAGTATTGTTGTTAATAGTATTTCATCCAGAGCAGCACTAACATGATGAGTATTCCCAGCGCGTCATAGATAATAAATTATGCTTCCTTGCTCAAGCTCTGTAGTGTGTGTGTGCTAGTGGAGTAACCGGATTTAAATAAACCATAGAACGTAAGAATATACACTTTAGACAAATTAAACAAATATGCTGTCACTACATGACATAGCCTAAATTGAATGAATGCAGTGCACAGTGGCATGTTAAGATAGTATGGGGATAGTACAAACATATGCCAAGTGAGAACCAGAAGGAAATTGTCATATTTGATCTTTCACGCTGGAAGGAATTTGATATCTTGCCAATATCTTATCCAGGATGCAACATCGGCCTTGGTAAGTGGCGGAGCATTCGCGAGATGAAGTGGAGCAGCAGACAGAGCCTTTTCGATAGCGGCAGAAGGAAATGCGAATGCTTCTTGGTCAACATTGTTGAGCGAAATAGGCCGATAGGCATACCGAAAGAAATCGAGCAGAATTATGGCAGGATCATCAGTGGCAGCCATTGTCAGGTCCTTGGATCGACTAGTACTGTCAGGACGAGAGGCTTCCAGTCGATTGAGCCATTCAATATACCCGACGAGAGGCACGCGCAATAGTTCTGCGATAGTCGAGAATACAAATGTGGACGGGACCGGGTGTGGATGGCGGAGATTCATGAATTGGTCGTTACTGTTCCTCATTTCGACAAGCGAACCCGCCGCGACGTGGACAGGAATCCAAGTAATCTCCTACACGAAGTAGGCTGGTTGAAAGTATGAAGGCAGGTACAAAAACAATTACTTACGCCGACTGGACTAGGAATACATTTGAGGATGACTCCGGAACGAACAAGAATTGGAAGCCATTCAACGCGATTCCAACTGCCTTTGTGCCCACCGCACAGGTGGCCTACTCGCACAATGACAGGACGCAATGGTGTAGTTGCTGCTGCTTGCGCGAGGATACGCTCAGCGACCCATTTCGATTCACTATATCCGGATCCGATGGCGGTGGCTGCGCGGCAATTGGGTTCCTCCGGTGAGCTGGGGCCACCGGTCCAGTCTTCATCACAATCAGGTTCAGTATTGATACACTGAACGGCCAGAATAACAATTTAACAACGCACTCATGAATATCCCGAGAGAGCTAACAAAAAGTATGCGTGGTGGTTGAACGAACGGCGATCCGAGAGCAAAGTCGATCAGCCGACGAGTGCCAATTATCAGCGGTTCGAGTGAAGAGAGGGAGACGTTGAAGTTGACGTGCCAAGCTGCACAAAAGGTTTTCAATAATTGGTCCACGGTCATACATAGGGAGCGGTGTACTACCATTGTGCATGATACATGTTACTTCCAATTGGAGAGTTTTATATGCTCGCTCCCCCAGGCCAAGATGGTCTGACGTGAGGTCACCCTCTAATAGAACAATCTTCTTTGAACGAAGAATGTCGAGATCAATTCTATGTTCAAGAAACGTGGTTTCGTGCCTTGTAAAAGAGTCTCTGTCACCATGTACATCTCTTCGATTGAAAGCATATATGCGCAGTACAGTAGGATCTTTCACGAGACTCTCCAGTGTATATGACCCAAGAAATCCCGTGCTACCCGTTAGCAATACCACATCCCCTTCCGATATAGGATTAGGTGATGACGGACAGTGAATTGGAAAGTCTGTTGAATACAATCGCGCAAGTCGTTCCATCTCTGAAGTCTTTTGGGATGACATGAGGACCGCCATCGATCCTTGACCATATAGTACTACGTGGGCGACGTATGTACCTAGCCGTCTTATGGTAGGATTGAAGTAAACAAAGTTTTGGGGTATTTTTCGCGTCGATACTTTGGCAGAATGACGCAAGGTGTGTAAGATTGTATTTCGTATCCATGTCGCCTTTAGACTGGGCCCATCGTCAGTACATGCTCCCTGGTATATTGGATTAAGAAGAACCTACCTATCGCAGCCAGCCTGGAAGATATCATCGTCATCCGACAAACGGCCTTTCATGACACGTTCAACAGCAGTGCGAACAAAAAAGATGCACTGGTCATGCTCCCATGTGTCAGGAGATTGGAGGTCTGTTTGTGACGACTCTTCTACAGCGGCATATGCTTGCTCTATTTCTGCTTGATAGGCTTCGAGTATAGAAGATTTTTGCGGCGTGCCTTTAGAAGTGAGTTCGAAAGGCTTGTGAGAACATGTGACGAGGATCATCTCTTTGAATAGGCGAGAATGAGAAGGGGAGCGTTCGTTAGCCTGTTCGACAAGAGGCCTGGGGATAGGACATTAAAAGGAGTCCGTCTACCATTGTAGAAGAGCAACTCACCAGATATCATTCCTATATCTTGCTAGGCACACAGTATCAGTAGGGTCAATCTCATTCTCAGGTGTAGGTTGTATCAAAACCCCAGCATGGAATCGTCCCCGTCCGAATAATACAGCATTCCGGATCTTTGGATGTTTTAACAGCATCTTCTCTTCTTAGTTGATTAGCGAGGAAGATCAGGAGATACGAACAATATACGTACCTATCGGAAGAGGGTTTGTCTTTTCGCCCGTTGAATGGATGATTTGCTCATCGCAGCGACCAAATATGCGCCAAAGGTCAGGGTTGGTCGGGTGTCGTTCTACGAGGTCCCTGGAATCAAATGCACGCATACCCTTGTAATCGACGTTGAGTACGTTTGGTGTGTGGGTTGGACATTCCTTCAGTGATGCGTGTTAGCTGCACTAGGAAAAAATCATACATAACACCTACCAAAAAGAGAACTTGGAACATGTTTTCATCATAGGGAACAAGGATAGGTCTACAGTGTGGTGAAAACTGGGAGGCAATGTTGAGGATTCGACCCGCTTAAATACAAGATCGGACTGACCCTGAAGTACTCCCAGCCTTCTTTACAAGGGCTATCTGGATTATACAGCATATCAATAACGACCTTTTCATCTTACAAGAGGAGCGGTTACGGGGAACAAATGCCACTGCCGGTCCAACTTCTGTCCTAAAGACAAGTAAGGCTCTGTAGGAGTGAACAACTCGATGAACATACGATCCATAGAACGGTATCAGCTTCACGCCTTCGGCAACCATCCTATTCCCGCTCTCCCTATGCATTGGGGCTCCAGCGAAGATGACAGCTGTAAACTTCTTTAATTCATCCATTCGGTCGGGATCTCGAGACCAGGCCTATCTGGATGTCAGATTTGACCGAATTAAAGATGGGAAGATGAATACCTCGATGAAGGACGGTACGCAGAATATGAATGTACTTCGTGAGGCTACTGCACCGGCAAAAACGCGCTCTGGTGTGGGGAAGATGGGAGTGTCATTCGGGGAGAAACTGGACATGATTAAGCCGGTGAGCATCTACGACGAGCTTATGAGAATGAAATTAGGTAGAAACAGATATTAGATGCACGCACAGTAAGTGGAAGCATAACACAGCCGATAGCATCTAATCAGGACATGTAAGTACCATGTATGTGCGTCTTTCCAACCATTAAACCTTACGATACATAGGAAGAGCATGACAGGAGAAGATTTGGCCACATAGGTCGCGTTCACCATAGTCTGGAGAGAGTAGGTGAGTGTAGATCGATGGACCGGGATATGCGGGATAGCGTACAGGGTGCCAGGCCAAAGACGAAGAGGTTTCGGTAAGCCATTGCTACTGGTTTTGGGAAGGACATCGAACCTGTAACAAAAGTGAACAATCTGGGTGGGATAGAAGGGAGTATGTGCGCACCAGAAGAATGTAAGATCAGCGAGGGGTCCGTAGGCAATGGCGGGACCATTGGCGGGAGAGGTTCGAAATCCTCCTCTGATCCTCCAAAGAGGTACTCGAACGTCGGCAACGGGATGGCTTGGACCGGGGGCGCGGCCATGCCACTCGCTTTGCGTTGTGCACATGCCGCTGAAGCCAGTCTCTGAATGCCTGGATCGTGACTCATGATAATATGCGTTGCATGCGTCGCGTGCAGAAGGTGGGCGATGCCCGCAGGGGAGTTGCGCGGGGAGATCGGGAAGGCTTGGAAGCCTGCACGAAGGATGCCTACGATGAGAACGAAGTATGTAAATGTGTCTGGATGACATCGAGTGTTAATGAGTGCATGACGAAAAAGGAAGAGTGCTGGAGATTAACTTGCCTGTATTGGCAAGGATTGCTATAACGGTGGATCTATTGTGGGTTCCGTCCGGGGAGAGGAAGCGGTCAATATACCGCGCTGCGGTGTGGATGGCGCGGACTGCATGCGACCAGGTGATTACTTCCACCAGGCCATTTTCTTCATACACGAATAAAGGATGGTGTGGGCTTTGCGACGCGTGGTAGTCGAAGATCTCGGGGAGGGAGAGGGAGCCATCAAGCGGGGGAGGGGTGAATGTGGTGCTTGTTGTTGCTTGCAAGGTTATAAACGACGTCGTCGTCATTGCTAACTCGGGGGTCGTGGCTAGGGAATAAAGTACTTAATACCTGATATCAGATAAAGGTAGGCCCGTTGGGCAGGAGCATGAGAGCTTTATATGGGGGAGTGTAGTCACAAGCTGTTTTGATACTGATACAAGACTCCTATCGAGAGAAGAACCTTGGAAGAAGGTATGGGGAGGCTGACGAAGATTGCATGACACGGGCGCTGTTCTTTGCGAGTATTGGGGGCAGCAGCCCGAACGAAATGGCAGTGTGGTGAACGGATATGGCAGCCAGTCATGGGAGCGAGTTGGATGATAGTGAAGACTCGGAGACGCCAGAACGTCAACGGTCAGTGATTGTGTGCATGAGCGGTCCCCAGCAGCGCCCGGGCGGCCGGGTTTGGGGGAGAAATAGCTGTTAGAGCAGCGTGCGTACATGCTGTTTCCATTCGAAGGAAGCTGATGAAATTTGGACAATACCCGGTGCTATCGGGAGATGCGGGAGGCGATGAAAATAGGAGAAGAACATTGTAGGTCGCGGGCGCTCACCAGGGCGCTTTGTTGTAAGTGGTGGGTGTGTGATCAGAATATGAAATGTACTTGGAAGCGTCTCAAATTGAGCAAGCCGTTACATGCAACTAAACCTCATGGTTTCTGAGGATGATGAAAGAGATGGATAGTATGGTGCATATGCTAACACATATAATTTTGCGTGCAAACTGCATAGGCCATAAAAAAGAGCTGCTCCCAAACAAACGACAACTAGCTAGCTGCTCATCGTCCACCCTTGCCGCCCTTCATCTGCTGTTTCGATACCTTGGGGCCGGATGCGCCGGCCGGGCGTGCAGTGGGCTGGTTGCATGCGTTAACAGGTTGAACGCAACAATAAGATAATACCAACGCACCTTGACCTTCTTGGTCTCCTTGTCCTTCTTCTCTGACTTGGCCTTAGTGATGGCGGCAAGGCGCTGCTGGGAGCGAACGGCGGCGGTCTGGTTGCGCTTTGCGGCGATGGCAGCGAGGTCAGCGCCGACGATGCCACGCTGGTGCTTCACGGTTTTGCGGGAGCGCTTCTTGGCCACCTCCTCGGTGATACCCTTCTTATGCATCCTGCGGTAGACCTGTGTCCAGGCGATCTTGCGGGGGTTCTTGCGCTGGAGGAACAGGGATGCGTTTTTAGAGCCGGCAAAGCGGAAGACCTAGGGAGGAGATAGGTAAATAAAATAAAATATAGAAGAGACGGGCGCACCTTGCTGTCGCCGCGGACGAACAGCTTGCCCTTGGAGGGGTAAATGCGGTAGCCGGAGAAGGAGTCGATTTCGACCTTCTGCACTCGCAATTACGGGTCAGCAAACGAAGAGAACAGCGCGCAGAGGTACAGAACACGCACCATCTGTAGAACAAGAGGGTTGGGAGAGAAATATCGTCAGTTGCAAGCTTCAAAATATAACGGCAAGAGCAGTCCCGCGTCATCCAAAGCCTCGATCCGCCATCCAACGTGAAATATATCCAAATTGCGAGTTTTTGGTGTCTCCGAGATCTCAGCGGGCGTCCAAGTCGGATGGTACAGTCTGACGGGGCAGCAGCGGCGAAAATGAGCTCACCTTGATGAGTTTTGTCGGGCAGGCGTTGTTGAGCGCAGTGTACTCACTGGTTCACCAACTCAAGTCGGCATCTCCCGAATGGCACGTGGTCTGTCCGATCCGGCTTCCGCTCACCCGCTCTCCTCAATGTTAGCTCTCGTCTCTCCCAGTGCAATCGCTGCTATTCCGCCTTCGCCAGGACGCGTTTCATGACATCCCCTCACATCGCTCACTCTCTGGTCTTTGTCACGCGATGCTAGCTTTATCTACTACCCTCAAGTACTGGCTCTTTCATCTGCATGTGATCCTCCTGATACATAAGCGTCTTCTGTGTTCCCCCATACGCGTTCCGCAGTGACTGACTGCGCTGTTAAAATATATCCACATCTGGAGTCTACCGCATGGTATCGTACAGCTCGAGATTGATTCTAAGTAACATCATATTGCGACTCCACGCCCAGCGACATTCGAGTGCACCTGGAGTCAGGAAATAAACGTCTTTGATGGAAGAAGAGCGAACAAAGCTGCTGATGGTAGGAGGTTGAAACTATGGCTCGGCGTGTAATGCCCGACAAAACTATAAATAAAAACTTGAATTCGACATTCCACCACCATGGTACGGAATAAGACTACTTGGGTTACATTGCTCGTATGGGAGTCTATGATTGCCAACAGTGAAGATCGCTAACCTGTGTTTGCCGCTTGTCATCTATCCAACACGGCCTCTGGAAGAAGAACCAGCAACATGTGAAAATCAGTTACGGGGTTCTGGAAATAAAACATCATTACTGCGTACGTATTACTTTAGAACTGAACTGAATTCATGAGTCTCGCTCTTAGCTGTCGTTTTACTTCATTCCATCAGAAGGAAGGTCGGGGATATCATGCATGAACACCAGCGCACTACGCAGAAGTCAGGACATTTGTATTGGGGCGGTGTAGGAACTCAAGTGACTGCAAATTCAGAAGATACACCACAAGGGCGCGAAAGCCTGTAGCATAGATTGCAGACGCCTGAATCGCTGCCTGAGCTATAGGCGCTGGTAAGCGCTCGACGCCCACCAGCGTTTATTTAATTAGCTTAGAAGACGGAGAGGCATTCGAGGGAATGGTGTATTCTTTCTTCAGCCCGCTTTTAAGATCCGAGTATCCCAGCGCTCGTCGAATAGGCACCATTGGCCACGCGGGTCGCGGGACCATTAACGCCTCCGAGTCCTGCTGACGACGACTTGTCCGTTTCTATTTCTGGGCTGTACCTGCTAAATTGTTATCACCGTCATTCAGTTACAATATTGGTACGGCATCGCGAATACCCCTAAGGACAATCAACTCTGATTCTTATGCTATGATTTTCAGCAGATAGCGCCGATCCGGAGTATCACTATTAGACACTGCCTAAAAACCCGCTCGAGGAGATCAATAAGTATATTTTTGTTACATAGGACGCTGGGGGGGGGGGGGAACGCGGGCGTGGATCGTCGTAACACCAGGAGGCACAAGGGTATAGATCTAACGTGTGCATTCACCAACCCATTATGGTGTGTATTCAGGGAACGGGCCTGATAGCCTGCGGCGTCAAGTCGAAGGTGTAGGGGAAGCTGAATAGAGGGAGAGGGCCCGCGAGGAAGGGGAAAGGAAGGGATATCAGCAGGAATGATTTCTATCTCTCCGTTTTGCACGGCGATGCGCTGAGGAGGGTGAGGAGCCGTGGATTGTTCTGGAGCTCGGGGAGATGTTCACCATTGACTGTGATACGATGCTATAGTTGAGTTTTAATGCGCGCTCAGTGGGAGAGGAGGAGGATGCATTGAAGGGGGGAGAGAAGTCGGAGGTCGGATTTGGTATCGAGAAGAGGAAGAGAAGAGGATGGGGATGGGGGAGATGACATGGAGTCGTTTTGAGGAGGGGTTGGTTATATATAGGATATGCGAATATGTAATTATGGATGGCCTGAGGGATTAATCGGGTAGGGTTCTTTTTATAAATTACCGAGATTGTCTATTGTCAACATACCAGTCTTTGGCCAGCCTTCAAGATTCGAGAGTGTAGAAGTTGGATGCAATTGCAGCCATTTTGGGGAGAGAATTCTGTTTGGATGGTTCAAAGGATGTTTATCCGACTTTTCCTTTAAGAATACGTTCAATCAAGGTGATGGCATGCCAAAATGAGAAGATATGGGTGTATAGCTTGGTGTTCAGGCAAGGAAAAATGGCAAAAAGTGAGTCGACCCAGGTTCGAACTGAGGACCTTCTGTGCACCTAAATGTTAGACAGATGCGATAACCAGCTACGCCATCGACCCTTGTGGTAGGCATGATGAATGCTTTTAACATTACGCATGCGGGAAGAACCTCTATAATGAGACGGTTCAATTTACACTGGCGTGTTGATTGTTGAACGATGATGTACAGTGACTTTAGAGACAAATAATAGACACATACGTATACACACAGTAAAGCACAGCTTTTTAGATGACCTTAAAACTTGATTTAAACTCACTGAAACTAATTTATTAGAGCGTGTAAGTGTCTCAGTCGTGAATAGAAGCGACTGAATTATAAACTACCTATTAGAGCGTGTAAGTGTCTACGAGGTAGTGTTAATAATTTGGTAAATAAGTAAATAAGTAAATAAGACATACCTCAGTCGTGAATAGAAGCGACTGAGGTTTTATGTCATGCTCGAATGTTTTTATACTACGGAAGCAAATGGGGGGACTTCTAAAGACTAGCAAACACGGGAGAAACTATATACGAGCAAGCCACCCAATTGTCCACAAGTGGTAATCGTCCACAATGGTGATCGAGGCTGTAACGCGTGGTCAAGATGTGTACCGCACGTGAGTCCCACTCCCAATATAATTCCTCACACTAATTTTCATCGTTTCGGTGAGCTTAAATCAAGTTTTAAGGCCACCTGAAAACCGGCTATTTGCGGTGATAACATGATAAATATAATTTAAAAGAAGCTTTATAGAGGAAATACACTATACCTACAACTAGCTGGGGAATTTTTTTTTTCGACTTTGAGTCTATTTTCAGTACACCCTGATAATCCATAACCCTTTATAACCCATAGCTTTCGTCATGGATAGAAGGGTATGGGTTATGAGGGTGACGACTGTAGTGCCTTTCGCATTTAACTTCAACTTATTGATCACAGATGGACCTAAATGTTGCCAATAACAACCGTACTCCGACGGTAGACGGATTGATACTAGACTGAAAAAAGGTGCTAAGGGTGGGGATTCTAAAGGAATTGATGTAACGGATTGCAACGGGCGGATGATAAGATGATCCATCGCCATCTTGTGTTCCTGATCTTCTTATAGACCACTACGGACATTCAAATTTGGCCACAATTCAATCATCCTCTCACGCCCGTCGCCCAGTGGCTTGATCTCCTTATGTCAACCTCTCGCGTAGGAGATGCCCAAGTAGAATATAATGTCGCACATGGGATGTTCTCGAGCCATAGTACGCCGCTTTGTTCTTCATTATGCCTACCATTCAAGTTAAAGATCTCGAATTCTTTTATACTGATAGCGGTGCTCCGAATGCTGCTGTGTACAGAACTATCATTATTATACACGGCCATACCTTCCATAGCGGTACAGATTTATCTTGCTTTCGATACTCATTACTCACATCATTCTGAAGGCACCTTTCAACGTCTCCTTCCTCTTGCTGCTGCACAGTCTTTGCGCGTGATCTGTGTCAACCGACGTGAATATCCTGGGACTACACCATTCACTCCAGAAGAATTAAAAGTCTTTGCGGAGGGTTCCGAGAAGGAGCGCGCTCTGCTGATCGAGCAACAGGGCATCGACTTAGGATTATTTGTCGATGCAGTAATTCAGCAACTCGTTCTTTCCAAGGAAGGGGGGATTACTCTGGCAGCTTGGTCGCTGGGAAATGCGTTTTTGATTTCCCTACTCGCTTCCATCAATTTACTCCCCGTCGAAAGTAAGGAGCGGTTGCAAACCTACGTTAAAACTGTTATTTTATGGGGTGGGTTCTTCCTTTTTACTTTCTACTATTGATTCTCTGATTCAAATTCTATTCAAATAAAAAGATCCACCCACGCAGGCTCTTGGAATCAAAAGTCCCCCAGGAAGCTACGTTCCACTTTGGGACGAGACCCTGGCCCCTGAGGCTCGCGGTCCTGCTTTCGGAGTATGGGTATGTTCATCGATTTCTATCGAATTTACAATATACTGAAGATGAAAAAGGCAGCAAGCTATTGGAAACACGGCGATATTTCCAGTCGTAATTTTGATCAATTTGAACATCGAATTCCCGACCCCTCCAAGAAACCGTCAACCGATAATATGACTCGCGAAGAACTATTCTCCTTGGCTGACTTTGCCCCTGGAGGAAAGTGCGAGACCATTTTGTGCGAGCCAGCGTTCGCAAACGTGCTTATGAACCAGACGCAAAAGGCTCTTTTTGCTCCTGAAGTCCGCAAAAGTTGGTATGGAGCGGAGTTCTGGAACATGTACGGCGATTCCAACCCGTGGAATATTATTTATTCACCTTGGATCCTGGAGCAAAAGGTAAAAGCGGCCAAGACGGTTCAACCGCTTCTTAAATTCAAAGCGAACGAAGGGGCCAACCACTTTGTGAGTACGATTGATAATTTATGTGACCTGAATTTGTTTAATTAAAGTATGTCTTGCAGTTGATGTGGGATGAGCCGGAGAAGGCATTGCGTGCCATTCAAGATTGCAGCAGATAGTATACTATCGAGCGAAAGATAGCTTCGATAGCGTGCCAGGTGATCTGTGAGTTAATATTTATGTCACTATCTACCACAACGAGACATTGACAACTGTTTCTGTAACGATAGAAGGTGTCTCAATTTGATGTTTGTTCGAATCCGAACAAATATTGCCCTTGGAAACCCCATTTTGCTCCAATCTTAAGGTCCTTAAACACTCCAAGAATGACTTCTATTAAATAATAGTCCCCACCGTACTCACTTGCCCTCTCAAATTATCTGTATACAATGACCAGAGATCGTAGACACATACCTGCTAATATCAAGGAGCTATGTCTGGAGATGGGCGAGCATGATAGCATCTGCGGTGCATGCCACTATATATGTGGTATGCCATTTACATCTAGTCACCACGAGCTAGAGCGATGTTGTCAGTGAGGAGAAGTGAGTGCGGCTAGTGCAGAACATTTCCAAAATGAGCAGTATTTAATCGTAACTCAGGTGACTCTGACCTCAAGGTGACTGCATTCTGCATTATTTCAGCTCTATACAGTGCTTAGCATCGACGAATATAAATATTACCCTCCAGCTTGTCGTGGAATAGTTGCGCCGGGAGAAGCGGAACGGAATCACGAATTCTCCGTCATCACGGTGAGAAGGCAAGGGATCATTTTATACTTATCAATAAGTATAGCGCTCTGTAGTGTTGTTCAGTGAGTTGAAGTGGTTCTAATAGTTAAATCCTATGTAGACATTACATACTTACTCGATATTTACTCAGACTTGAACTTTCTTTATTGATTTACTTACCGCATTTGGAAATACATTATTTGACCACAAGGACAAGTATAGGGTTGCATCACAGTTACAAGTTAGGTAATTCCTATTTCCGAAATCCGCCTATCATTATCTCGACCACCGTGTAGACCGCGGTTGAGCGTACAGGTGACCAATCAACTGTCAATCGAACATTTTCATGGCTAGCCTTACTTGATTCCATACTCTAAAAATAGTACGCCAATTCAAACTCGCTGTTAGCTCAGCTCCTTGTCGGACATACAGAAGGGGTTCTCTGATTAATATTTTATGATGTCCATAAATTTGCACACACTAGTATGACTTCATCACCATATGGCCAGTAAACGCACAACTTAGGACCAGGATCCAAACTTACCCCGAACGCCAGAAAGTAAGTCGACAGCTAGACAGCACATTTTTAGTCGTAGTAAGCACGGGGTAAACACAATAGGTCCGTCTTGTGAAATTACTCAATCAGTGATTTCGGAACTCTGATAGATCGTACATCAATCTGTGGATCTCTTTTAATGTTTCATCAGATGTCTGGTGATATAAATAGCCTAGACGAAGGGAAAAGTATTTGAACTTGGGATCAATTTCCCTGGGTCGTCGCCTTGACAGATTCCTCCAGACATGGTCAGCCCTCTCGACTCCACATACGGTATCTGGCTTGTAGCCTTGTTTCTTGAAACAATGTACGATGTGTATGCTAAATACCTGCTACTTTATTGAATGGTATGCCTATAGGCTGTATGGAGCTGGGCTTTTACAGGCCTGGTTATATTTTCATTGGTATAGCAAAGACCACTGGGGTGTGAAGACTATGGCGAGTTAATGATTTAATAGTTGCCATACCATCGTTTCGAATAATCAGATCTCATCTAGGTTGTGACTCTCGTGTATGCGAAAGAATTCGGTGTCATCAGAATGCGAATGATTTATCCTCTGTATATAGGCTGTTCGAGACACTCCAGATTACCTGGTTCTTCGCGTCGACATATATTTGTCTCATCGACAACTTCGGGAACTTCCCGGCGCTCTTGGTCATAAACTGGCGAGTTCCCTCTATAGTTATATTATGTTCATAAATATTGATATAACTAATTTTCCTAGGCAAGATTCAGTAGGCAAATATTATATTTATTTCCGGATTATTCGCTTATAGTTCTTTCTTGAACTTCAACAGGGACAACTACTAGCCGGGGTAAGTGCTTCGCTATTCCCCACATTACCGGCCGTTCGAGCCAACAATGACCATAGTATCTTTCGGCATTTATTGTCCAATTGTTCGTATTCATTCCAACTTCTATACCAAGTAGAACTTCAGCTTATTAATTACTGTCATCCAGATACTTTGCGTATTGCATTTACTCCCGTCAGCGACATAATTTAATTCTTCACCGCCCCTCAGTAAGCTAATTACTTGGAATACAGTCAACAAGAAGAAATTAGTCGCACCCATTCTGATAGCAAGTATTAGCTATCTATATTTAATATATACTAATTATATTTCGTGTATCAGGTTATTCTGGTTTTAGTTGAAATGGGTACGTATCTTCTTTTTAAGATCGGAATGTGAACTGATTGTTATGTATTAGGAGCAAGCATTGGTATGTGATGCAGCTGCAAATAAACTGATAACGACGGTTTACATTGGAATGTAGCTCTGACAGTCAAAACGTTTGATCATTTCCCCTCCACGACAGCATATTAATGCTGATATCCTCTCTTAGAATTGAATTGGGCTCTTTCACTTTCCTGACCGACACTAAAGCCATCTTCACACTTCATAGCAGTGCTGCAGCCGCCTGTGATATTGTTATCACATTCTCGCTTGTCAGAACACTTGGCAAGCGCAAGAGGGGTATCAGATCGTAAGTAGTAAGATGTTAGATATTCGGTGTTGGATTATCAAACATTGTTATGTGTCTACAGTACAAATTCCATGTTGAACATGTTGATAATCAACGCAATTAATCGAGGAATGTTGACCACAATTTGCGCGGCTCTGAATATGATTTTAGTAAGCTGTTCATCAAGTGTCTATTGTGCTTAGCTTATTAATCATGGTTCCACTATAGTTTTTAGCCCTTCCAGGGCAATTTTTTTTTTTCTATCGGTCTAATTCTCAATGGTAAATGTACGTCAATTCTCAATAATCACCCAGAACCACACAACTAATAGTAGTTTAGTATATATGAACAGCGCTTTGTCAACGTATTTCTTAATCCTTACAGCTGTAATATCTATACTAAAATCATTTCTCAAAGTCTCAATTCGCGTCAACACATTCTCAACAAGTCATCTGAGCTAGAATGGCAATCCATCCCGATTGGAATGACAACGTCTAGTAGGGCGGTGGATGGAAGTCGTGAAGCAACCCACATACAAGTCACAGTGGATAGTGAGACTTACCCAGATTACAATCGCAAAAACACGGTGGGTGATATAACAGGAACGATTACTTATTTAGAGTTATGAACCTGACGATCTGGATTAAATTAGACCGGACCAAAATCGACCTTCATTGACGGCATGGTATAAAAGTACCATGGTCATTCAGACGTGTAGAGTCTGATGCAGCGATATTGGCAGCTGCTAGTAGATAAGAACGCGAAGGACGAGAAGCGACGTGAGTGAGATTATCTTATAATAGTCAAGATATTGTTGGATGGGGTCCGGGGATTGGCAGTTCGCTGATGATCAAGAGACTTAGAAGCGCGTAGACTATGAAAGAGTTGTGGTACAGTACAAGTTCTCATAATGCGTCAGTTTTTGGCATTCCTGAGTTGGGAAGCAGAGAAATCACCTAATTCATAATGCATAGAGATTTTGGGGTGGTTATGCATTATCAGGTAGTATATATTTGGATGTTCATCACATCTAAGCATTTTACCTAATTAATCTTTACTAGAATATTCAGCTCTATCCTGACACTGTATGATATAATATTTCTAACCCCCAAATCCGAACTTGACGTCCATTTTTCCACCTGGCTTCACGAAGCCCCATGATACATGTGATACATGCCATACTGCAAGCCACCTCATGTGGTACTGCTTATGTGAAAATTGGAATGGATATGCCTCAGCTACGACATCTCTGATTCATTTCTTGACTTGATTCACAACCTCCCGAAGTTCAGAATTCAGCTGAGGAAGACGGAGATGTCCAGCACGAAGCAGGTGGCACTGCACAAATTCTTTGGTGTCATGGAGCCACGGTGATGTTATGATGTGACTATGTATGTCCTTCCCGACTTTATGCATTATGAGAACTTGTACTGTACCTCGAATTCTGACCTTGTATGCAATCTACGGCATTCTTTCGCGGAGCGTGCCGAGGCACTAGTACGAAGGCATCATGCGGGCCGGCGCAGGATTCGCCATTTCGGGTGGCTGTGACAGTGGGACCAGTCGCATTTTCGCACGTTGAGTGTTCACCGATCAGTGAATGACTCATAAATAAGTACGCTTTATTTATGCATTCTTATATCATGCATCCATTTGTAATTAGATATGTATATCGAACAGACCTCCCCAGCTTGCATGATGGTGTTGAAAGCGCGTTGTGAATCGAAGTATGTAATTGACTCGGATATGAGGAGATGTGTCAACGCGATAGTACTATGAGCCCGGGATCTAAATATTACCTCCCGTAGCAAAATAAAGGCTATTGCTTGCTCCTTGACATTCGCAATGTCATCTTCGTTCAACAAAATAACCCGCTGTGAAAAACGTTCCCCCCTCTCTGCTCTCGCCGAGTTTAAAGACACGTCCAACAAACTGGCCAGGCTTCTATTGATGACCCTACTATTATGTGACTTTATCACCATATGGGCCAGTAAACGTGTAAGTAGTGTAGTGATCGGGATTCGACTTGAAAGTAATCCTGAGAGAAAGAATACAGAAGATCGGATAATGCACTACCTTGCTTCCCTGCAGTATCCACGTGCGAATTCAGTTTAGAAACGCTATGTATTGCTCACAAAACTCACAACTACTGTTTCTTGCGGCTAGTAGATGTCCCCATGGAGCATGACAGAACACTTACATTTCGGAAACTTTTCCCCAATACCAGTAAAATGGGCATTATAGCTATTACCATCACAATAATGTATGTTATTCCCCCGATATAACTTTTATAATAAACTAAAGACTATAGGTAGCTGTCACATTTTCGAAATGCTTTGGCGCCTCGTAAGTCCGGACAACATATTTTTAGAAATAATAAGCGCAGGGTAAACTGTTGAAGTGCTTCGCTCGATCAGTAACCCAGGACCCTGGAATTATGTTAGATCGTATCGTGTATCATCAATCTGTCGCTTTTATTTATCCGAACTCTGGGGATACAAATAGCTTAGTTGACGAAGGGAATAACTCGCGGATTGGTTTCCTTGAAGCATATAGTCAACTCCCTCCAGACATGGCCAGTCCTCTCGACTCAACGTACGGTATTTGGCTCGTAGCCTTGTTTCTGGAAACAATGTACGACCTATACGTTTACAATCCATCGTCATTTTCTTTTATTCACGCCATTGTACAGACTTTATGGCTGCGGACTTTTACAGACTTGGCTATATTTCCATTGGTATAGCAAAGATCACTGGGGTATTAAATCTATGGCAAGTCAATTACTGCCTGGCTGCAATGTAAATTTTCGAACTAAGAATTTTCTTCTAGGTTATAGCTCTCGTGTATGTAAAATTAGTTGATCCTTCCAACATCGGAACGACTCATACTGTGTAGAGTTTTCGAAACGCTTCAAATCACGTTGTTTTTTGCTTCAACGTATATCTGCCTAATTGATAACTTTGGGAACTTCCCAGCACTCCTAATTATTAACTGGTAAGTACCATCTAATTCTATTACGACCGCAATACTCATACTACTACGTTTTAGGGAGGACTCTGTAGGCATTATCACACATTTGTATCTTATCACTTGCTCATGACTCGATCATGAACTACAGGCACAACTAATGGCCGGGGTAATGTCTTCGGTAATCCTAATTTGACGTTCGAACTAATAATAATCACAGTATCTGTCAGCATTCATTGTCCAGATGTTCGTATTGTTTTTGGTTTATATCAAATATAATTCATACTCATTAATCAATCATCCAGGTACTTTGCGTACTGCATTTATGCCCGTCAGTAAAACAGTCCCTTTCTTTGTTTTTGTTTAGCTAACTAGCTGTTTTAAATACAGTGGACAAGAAGAAACTAGTTGCGCCCCTTCTGATTGTAAGCACCCACGAAGTCTATAATTTGGTTGTTGACTCATTATATGTCTGTCAAATAGGTTACTTTAGCTTTGCTTGAAATTGGTTTGTGTCTCCCTTCTTTTGATAGGCGTATAGTCTCATCATCGCCCATTTGACAGGAGCGGCTATCAGTATGTATTTATTATTTTCAAGCAATGCAGGATTCCTAACATAATGTTATATAGCCCAAACAGTCAAAACGTCCGTTTCCTTCCATGCCCAATCGTTCACAAATATTAATAGCGTTGCACAACTACAGGGTTCAGTTGGGCTCATTCATTTTACTAGATAGCACAAAGGCCATCACCTCGCTTCAGAGTGGAGCTGCAGTTGCCTGTGACATTGTTATCACGTTCTCACTTGTTAACACACTCGACAACCACAAGACTGGCATCAAGTCGTGAGCAAATATTCCGTATCCGATTGTCAGCATTTAAAATTGACATGTCTGATTTTTCACAGCACAAATTCAATGTTAAATATGCTGATGATCAATGCCATTAATAGGGGCATGTTGACTGCAGTCTGCGCCGCTCTGAACCTGATTCTAGTAAGTTATTGATCAGGCATCTCAAAAACTTGTTTCTTATTCGTTCTTCTCTCAAGTTCTTGGCTCTTCCCGGCCAATTTTATTTCTTCGTTGGATTGTTGCTCAGTAGTAAATGTAGGTTGAATTCAATATTTGCACACAAGAAAGAGGAGCTCATACCATTTTAGTGTACATGAACAGTGCCTTAGCCACGTAAGCCCCAAACTTTTCCACGACTTCAGATTAGAAACTGATGGTATCTTCAAAGGCTCAATACGCGCCAACACATTCTCAGCAAAGCGTATCCAGCTGATCGGGAATGGCAGTCAATTCCAATTGGAACGATAAGTTCAGGTAGAACCCTTGACGGTAGCCGTTCGGAAGCAACCCGCGTACAAGTCACAGTCGATAGCGAGAGTTACCCAGATTACGACCGAAAAAACACGGTAGGTAGTATTCAAACCATGGTCCGTGCTCACGAGCCTGAAGATTTGTATACCATAGGCTGGACCAAAATCAACATTCATTGATGGTATGATGTAGTGCCGTAGACAAGTTGAGGAAAAATAGTCATACACTCCGAGTCAACAGCGGCGGATGACCTGCATAAAAAGTGGCTGTTTACTTTCTGCAGTGTTTTCCCTCATCGTTCATTTTGAATTAAATTATCGACCGAACTTCCGTAGCCTCATGGCTAACAGTAAGAAATGATTACATGAACGCGTTGAACACGCGTCGTGAAGCGAAATTGGCAGGGATGCGACGCGACGTGTCAATAGCCCCGAGTCCAAACACCTCCAAAGCCGCGCGCAAAATAAAATCAGGCGTTACTCAGAGGAAATTAGCTTTCAAGCTTGAAGCCAACCAAGTTCGCTGTCGTCGCAAACTTGTTGCTTGCTCGACATCCGTCATGTCCTCCTCGTCAGTGCGGGTAACCAACTACCCCGCTATCAAGAACGCTCCCCTCGTCGGTCTCGCTGAGGGTAGTAGCGCGTTCAACAACATCCATCTAGCTGCCCTCGTCATCACTGTCCCATACATTCTCAAGTCGTTCATTCCAATTGTGAAGTATGGTGGCTTCAAGACCTACCTCCTTCTCCTCGTCCTCACCGGTGTGCCCACTACTGTTGCGTACTGGACTGCTATAAGCACGTTTGGCCCTCGCAAGAACGAGAAGGTTCAGTTACCAGGCAAGGATATTGAGGAGTATATTACCATCAAGGATGTTGAGCTCAAGAAGAGGTACTCTGGCAAGGAGAAGATTAATATGCAGGTCTTCCACGACGCGTACTTTGAGGGTAAAATCGACTTTAACGGTACGTGTCCTGCCTCTGTCTCCTCACACTCGCTGACGTGTCGCATCTTCATAGGCGACGTTCTGGATATCCTCGAGCAGAGGCATGACTGGGCAAAGTTCAACTTTACTCCCGAGTTCTTCAAATACGTGTTCACTGTTCTCATTCCCGACGTTATCTCCCACTCACGCGCGCAAGACGAAGACCAAGTTCGCGACCACTATGACCGTGAGTACCTTCTTGATATCCTCTACAGCTTTCATTGACGCGTTGTTTACGTTCAGGCGGTGATGACTTCTACTCCTGGCATGTATACTATTGTCTATGTGACTTTACTCGATT
Organism: Crucibulum laeve; assembly: GCA_004379715.1. Lineage (NCBI taxonomy): Eukaryota > Fungi > Basidiomycota > Agaricomycetes > Agaricales > Nidulariaceae > Crucibulum > Crucibulum laeve. The sequence continues at coordinate 282,848 of ML213610.1, read as the reverse complement.
AACACGTCGTTTTCAGGTTCCTTGGTCCTCGCATGATCTACACCTCCGGTATCGTTCTCAACCCTGACATTGAAGAATCCCTCGAGACCTTACAGGACAACAAGCTCGCTGTCGTCTGCAGCAAGCTTGGCCTCAAGTCTACGGACAGGCTTCTTGATATTGGATGCGGATGGGGAACCCTCGTTGCCTACGCTGCCAAGAACTACGGATGCGATGCAACCGGTGTCACTCTCGCTAAGAAACAGACTCAGTTCGGTAACGACCGCATTGCGAAGAACGGTGTTCCCGCTGACCGTGCTCGTATCCTCTGCTGCGACTACCGTGAGATCCCTGCTGGCACCAAGTATACGAAGATTGTCAGCTTGGAGATGGCTGAGCATGTTGGTATCCGTCGCTACTCGACTTTCCTCAGCCAGATCTATGATCTTTTGGAAGACGATGGTACTTTCGTCCTGCAGGTTGCTGGTTTCCATCCCCATTGGCAATTCGAGGATCTCATCTGGTGGGTTAACCATTTGCATACTTTTTTTCAGCTATTCTAATTGTTGGTCTCTACGTAGGGGTCTTTTCATGAACAAGTATGTCTTCCCTGGTGCTGATGCCTCATGCGCTCTCGGTTGGGTTATTAACAAGGCATGCCTCCATCTTAAATAGTATTACTCTTCGTTCTAACTTGGACTTGCAGCTCGAGGCTGCTGGCTTCGAAATCAAGAATGTTGACACACTCGGCGTGCACTACTCGGCCACCATCTACCGCTGGTACAAGAACTGGGTTAGCAATAAAGATAAAGTCATCGTTGCGTACGGAGAGCGCTGGTACAGAGTCTGGGTCTTCTTTTTGGCTTACAGCACTATTATCAGCCGGTAAATGTCTTTGTTTTAATTATGCTCAGAAGTGTACTGAATGGTGTCATCTTATATAGTCACGGAGGTTGTTCGGTCTTCCAGATTACCATGCATAAGAACCTCAATGCATTTCATCGCATTGAAGGTGTGCCGAACCATGCTTCTATCCACGTCAAGCTGGACAAGGAACCTTCGTAAGTTCATTGATTTCTCTTTGGCATATCGTCCTCATTTGCGTTTCTCGTTGTAGGCTCATCGAGTAGATCTATCAGTCATTGTTTGGGATGGCTGGATCGGATATGCTAAGGAAAATTACTCTAGTGCCATTATTGGCGTAGTACCACGGACTGTTCGAAATAATACCCTAGAAATTGATATTTTCTATATACGGATCTATTGGATAGAGGCTTTGGTCTCAGTTGAATTCACGTCCTTCAAGAATGACAGTAGCTTGCAAAAGGTGGTCCATGCCCTTTTACAGAGTCGAATATTACAACAAAAATTTGAATTATACAGCCTTACTGTGCCGGATGTGATAAAGTGGTTGGAAGAACTTCTGGCTCTGTTATGAATAGTTTCGTACTGGCCTGTGAGGTGATGCAACGTTCAGTGTCAAGCGTAGGATGTAAGATGACACTACACACCGAATATCCTGTACTCCCATCTAAATGCGTCTGATGCGGTGCGTCGCTCAGATTTTCTGGCAGGATATATCGACCAGCTGTGGCAATTCTATAGCCCAGACGTTGATATCGGTGAAAATATCCAGTTGACTCTACACCAAGCATCTGGAGAAAGAATGTGTGCACTACCAGAGACGTTACTACGACAGAGACAAGTAATGTGGCGAGTGAGAATGTTGCTCTGATGCGGTTTGTATGAACCTCAGCGAAAAGAGCAGCGCAACCTCGCCAGAACGAGATGTCTAGGAATTCTTCCACTAGGGAAAGCGATTGACAAGACAGGCCTTGTAAGAGAAAGGAGGAGGGCTCACGGAGTTTAATAGCAAAAAATATGATTTTTACATGCTCGATTAAGAAGGCCCATCGGTTCCTCTGGAAGGTAGACGCAAAAATGAATGGGTGCAACGCTAGTGAGGTTGAAGTTATAAGGGCAAATATGCCTCCAATAAGCGTTCGACGTGGTGTCCACAAATTGGAGGCTACGAAGAAGAGATTGACACAGAGTAGGGTATAGAACCCTACAGCATGGCCATGACGCGTTGAAGGGTTTGGAAATGTACCCGTTGCGAGCTGGGCTGGAGGGGGTGTACCAGAGCTACTGCTGTCGCCGCTGCTACATCCGCCGCCACTGCCATTTTCACTACCGTTTCGTTGTCGAAATTTCTCATGAGTTAGAGCTCTATGTTGACAGGGAGATGGCATGCCAGCTTAAGTGGTGCGTGCGGAACAAGATCATGTCTTAGTTGAAAGGGCGTAGAAAGCAAGACATCGCCTGCATATAAAAGCGAAAATAAGGTATAGCTCACGTAGATAAGATAAGGCGGCAAAAGCCGAGTGGACCACGGTCACAGTCTGCACAGCTCAAAACTGGTCGGTCTCCTCGTTGTAAACGGTTGCAACTTGCTGGTATAAAGTCATCTCTATCCTGGACTCTCAATCCTTCTTCTTTCCATGGAACACCTTTCAGAGAGCCAACAGCAGGCATTATCACAACTTCGTGAAATTACCAATGGAGGGGACGACGAGGTGGCAGTTGGCGTGCTGAGCAGCGTCGAATGGGATGTCCAAGTACGCCTCCCTTTTGCTACTAGAACCTAAATTTCACTGACTATTTGGCCGAAGAGAGCAGCTGAGATGATTTTTGGTACCGCTTCTACCTCTACCCCAAACCTACCGTCGTCACCACCCCGTCGCCCTATCGAAACATTTGACGTCGATGATTCATACCAAGGAACTACCAATAGCCCAGAAGAGCCTACGATTCGTGAAAGAGTACGTGCCTTTTTCTCCACTGGTATAATACACCTAAAGACACCCTCACAGGACACTACCTCTTCCCTTCTCACTCTCACGCGGCCACTAGTCTCGCTACTCGCATTCCCCTTCCACATCATCTCGAACGTCCTAAGATTCATATTTGGAATACTCCGTATCCCCTTTCCCCAGTTTCGCTTTAGTGGTCTCAACTTCTATCGTCCACTGCGTCCTCGACCGTCGTCAGCTGGAGGTCCCGACAGGTGGGTCCGCGAGTTGGAGGAGGAAACAGGCGCTGTGTGCATTGGACGACTGAAAACTTCACGTGGTGCTACATCCTCAGTGGCAGTTGACTCGAGTTCGTCTTCTCTGACTGCGCGAACATATGGCACGACTAGTCCCAATGATGACGGAAGAAAGCTACTGCCCGACTTTACTCTTGGTGGATATGAAGAAACCCTTAAATCGTGCCAGCGAGACGCCAAGATTGCATGTGTCATTCTTGTCAGCGAAGAGCACGACGATGTTGCGGAATTCAAGAGGTTGTCATCTGTATTCCTTATGTTGGTGGTGTTCTCATACTTACCTTGATCAAATAGGTCAACTTTAACGGATTTAACGTTTGTCAAAACGCTCTATGATAATGATATTGTAGTTTGGGGGGGAGATGTTCGCCATCGAGAAGCATGGAGTGGTGAGTTCTGGCTTCACATTTGATTGACTCTCCCTAACATCCTCCAGCCGCCGAAAAGCTACAAGCAACTACCTATCCCTTCGTTGCATTTATTGCACTTCAGCCACGACGAAGTCCGGCATCATCTTCGTCTTCTCGACCGTCATCGCCTACTCTTACTGTGCTTTCTCGTCACCAAGGCCGCTGCGTACCCGCCACCGGTCCTACCTCCGCAGCGACCCTTGTTGATCACCTCGAGCGGCAAGTTCTACCTCGTGTCAAACCTTTCCTTGAACGCATTCGCGCATCGCAAAGGGAACGTGAACGTGACAGAATGCTGCGTGAAGAACAAGATCGCGCCTTTCATGATGCTGCTCGACGTGATAAGCAAAGAATTGAAGCTAAGATGGCTGCTGAAAGGGCACAAATTGAGGCTACCCGGAAAGCAGAAGAAGACGCGCTAGCAGAGCAGAGACGTAGGGAGACTGAAGCGGAAAACACGAAGAAGAGGGAAGCTACCAGAATGGATTGGCGTCGTTGGACGCGACGCGCCGTGGTCGGTCCAGAATATTCAGATCCAAAGACTTCTCTGCGTGTAGCAATTCGGCTTCCAAGTGGAGGCCGCGTGATACGCAGCTTCCCGCCAAGTGCTACTCTCACCTCGCTGTATTCATTTGTCGACGCGCAACTTATCCCCTCCCATTTTTCACCAAACGACGATCCAATATCTCCACCGGAAGGAGTGGCTGGAGGCGAAGAGGCGCTTGAGCAGCAAATTGTCAGTATGTCAGACGCTGCGGACTGGTGGGGTTTTGACGTGACACTGGCTTACCCACGGACTGAAATCCCATGGAAGAGCGGGATCAGGTTGTCTGACATACAACCTCTCAAGGGCGGAGGACAAGTTGTGGTTGAGCTCCGTAACTCAGTACGACGCAGTTTAGCAGATCGCTCTCCTACTCATAATACTGCCGCGCAGGATGATGATGGTTATGACACGGAAGACAGCGAATAGAGCACCGGTTGTTTGAACCTTTCGGCATTGATCATACGCATATATATTTGTTATCTTATAACGTGGACTGTTGCACACCTATTATTGCGCGCTATTGATTTATAGCTGTGGTATACAGAGATGGGATGTCCGCGCCACATTCATTCTTCCAAACGGTATACAGATACAAGTGAATCTACTTCAAGATCTTATGCTTATTGACTAAGAATCGTGCGTACGAAAGACTCGTAGTTAACGTTCCCGTCGCTGGAGGATAAGTGAGAAACTGAACACATGAATGAGGCTAGATAGGTAACACTTACGCGCCGATTTGTACGCCTTTAAGCAGTTCATCAACCTCATCATCCGACATCTTCTCCCCTAGCTGGGTAAGAACATAGCGCAATTCACCAGCACCAATGAAGCCATTTCCCTCCTTGTCGAACACCTGGAAACCACGGATGAATTCCTCTAAATGATAGATCTGAGTTAGTAAGTTGCAAGATGCTACTGAGCTGTACACACCAGGAGTTCCTGCAGGTTTGAATCCATCTGGACGGTTAAGTATCGTCAAAAATGTCTTGTAATCCACTAGAAACAAGACGATCATCAAACAACTATGCGGCAACGCGACCTAAAAGTGTATACCATCTCGCGGAGCAGAGTTCACGATGTCTGCGACCTCCGCTTGGGTGGGATTCTGCCCAAGAGCGCGCAGAAGGTCTCCCAACGTCTCTCTTGGTACGGCACCAGTCCCCTTCTTGTCGAACAGCGCGAAGGCCTCTTTGTACTCTAAATAACATCGGCATTTGACGTTGAACTCATGCGATATATAGAGATATCGAACCTGCGTTATCACTCTAGAAAGAAAGGTATTAGAATTATTTTTAATTGTGTTATAATCTATGCAAATATTCACCATTATAAGTCGTTATGAAGTGGAAGAACGGACGAGAGATGAAGATGAAGAGCAACCTCGGCAATAGTGGAACGGAGATAGTATGTGCCTATTTAGATCCAACCACATTGCCTCCTCGGCATATTCCGAATCGATCACTGACGTATGTAGACGCATCGTTCTACTAAACCTCATTCACACACTCGGCACGTCCCTAATAACTATCGTGAATACAATGGCAAGTTCTGCATAGTCTCGCGTTAATCAATCTGACCAGAATACGAATACACAGGATACTGATCCCCTTGCTGACACTGTTCCACCCCGCTATGCGATCGAATCCGACGAAGAGGAAGACGAAGTCAACCCTCTCCATCTGTCTCGCAATGACAATGAATCCCAAGTTGAAGTTAAATTTATAGGAGACGTACCCTCAGAAAGAAACCTTATAATTGCTACTGGCGATGCTGGAAAGGTCTGGGCTAGAGGTGCCAGCTTGGGTGAACAGACTGGAGCAGTCATGGTAAACGGTGTACAGGTACGACTCCACACACAATACCCTTCATATGTATATTCACCTGGAGCAGATAGGACTTGTTTTCAGTCCGTTTTGGACGAAATCGAATGTGATTGTTTCAGAGGCACTCTCAAGATTGCCAGTGTGGGCAATGCACAAGTACGCACAAAACATCATTGATACCCTCAAACCCACAAGGTATGAATCCGATCTTTCTATTTGTCAGCCCTAAGTTTAATATATCCCATAGTTCTTCGTTATTGGATTCGTACCCAGTCCCCAGTTACGTCACGAATCAGCCAACCTCTTATGATAATGCTCCACTACGATACCTTTCAACCTCGGCAACTGATGCATTTGTGAGTATTCTGGTGACATGCTAATGAGCGAATCTGGCAGGGACTAACTTTTGCGAAGGGTGATCAAGCGCAGCAATTCTCACCCCCTAACCTCATACAATCTACCTCAGCCTCATTCTTAACAATCTTCAGTGTTGCGAACTTGATGGGCTTTCTTGTGCTATTACCCTCTCCCCACATTCCACATCCAGCACCAAAAGCAGTTTCTCAGTCCAACTACTCACAACTCTCTCAAGACGATGTTGATTGGCCATCCAGTACACTGACTTCGGCTCACGAATTACTTTTTAAGGTCGTCGGCGAACCTATCAAACAAAAATGGGAACCTAAGAATGCACCTGGTACCGAGAGCACACCTAGGAAACGGGGCGATGTCGGAGAGGGTGGTATGTATATTTAATATGTGAAGACTGTAATTGGAATATGTATTGCTAAATGATTACTTCACAAATATGTAAGGTGAGGGGGTATCAAAATGAATGTGTGTATGGTATATCCGCACCATTAAAACAAAAAATGTCTCAGGTAGACTGACAAATCAACGGCCCGGGAATGCGCCAGGAATTGTCTGTCGTCTCCTTTCTGGATGATGGAAATACGTTCCATATCGCGACGACCGTGAAGGCGACGCGGTAGAGCTAGTGACCATAGGCGTCGATGTGGGATCATCGCTGAGCACAGTTTCGGTCACAGACCTTTCAAGACCATTTTCGGTCCCGTAATCCTCTTCATCACTATCCTCCTCCTCGTCTTCCAACCACTCTCCATCTTCGGGAAGCATTATAACGCCCGAAGCGTGGTCGTAGCTTAATCGATGACTGAGTCTTGCTGGCTGTGTTTGTGACCGTCGGGCATTTGGTCGGGTATCTTGCCAGGGATTATTGTTGATAATCGTCGTTGGATCCGTTGCCGGAATATCGCTTTGAGTTTGAGCTCCGCTACCGCTGCTTCCAACGACAAGGTCGCGGCTCTCTTGACGTCCCGTTCTTCGTAATGAACTGTATCGTTTGCGTAACGTTAGAACGACTGCTTGATTAGGATCCTTGCTAGCACGGTGATTGCCCCCATGATCGTTGTTCACTAGAGTCTGTCCTTTCTTCAAGGGAAGCCACGGTTCAGGTAGAACACCATTAAGAGCCGGATGGCCATATCGCCTTTTGCCCGTGCTATTACATGCATAAGCATTAAACAATAAGCATAAGAATAAGCTGACGTACTTCAGAACACCACTGTACCAATTTGCCATAGGAGGTTGTGACTGGAAGGAAATCAGCTGCGAATACGTAAATGACTGCATATCACCTACATAATCCGTACGCTCGTCCTCGGGGGCAACATAAAGTGTGTCGTCGTTCTGAGCATACCGTCTCCTGTTCAAGTTACTGAAAGCGAAGAATCAGTTTCTGCCTCCTCAAACAGAGAAATAGCCAAGTTCACCTTTGCGACCAAGTAACCGGGTGTCCAGCCCTCAACTTCAAAACGTCGGGTGTCTCCTCACCCCTTTGTACTTCATATACCGAACTCAAACTGACAAATTTGCTCAGTGGCCTGAGCGATTTGTCAACATACCATGACCAGACAACAGTACCGACGAGCAAGGGTACGAGCAGCGACGAGAGGATGTACGACTTCCGAAGCGTGAAGATACCGATCATGAACAGTAGGAAGATGACCACGCCCCAAATGAGGCGAATGAATGTGATAGGCCAAGCCTGACCTTGAGATTCGTATGGTTTGTAGAAGACTGTATGCATGTTATGAGCGTATAGAGGAAAGTACAGATCGAGATGACTTACCGAATAACAGTTTATATTTATAAACTATGTACGCCATACCAAAGTAAATGGCACCAAAGATGACGATGAGGGGCTGGACGACACTGTATAACATCGTGATAACAAACATAAGTATCGCTTGAGGATAGACAACACCATAGTTGATCATTGGAGGAGCGTTAAGCTCAGCATAATCTGATGGGTTAGCATGAGATTGGTCTTCTGTCGATAGATAGATAAGGGAATTGTACCTCGAGGTGTCCGCGTCAAGAACATGAGATAGAAGAAGCGCGGCAGGAGAACTCCAAGATTCAACAACTGCAGAGGCATGATACCAAGGCCTTGAAGAATAACGTAAGATAAGAAGAAATGCCTGGAATTCGTGTGAGTATTACTATATCGAGCGAATATGCTAACGAACGGACCTGGCTCGACCAGCCTGAAGAGCAACTGCCAATTTTTCGGGGACTTTGGCAGGTGAATTGGCGAGGTCTCGCACCAACTGCCAATAAGTTGTGGCAAGAAGGAAGATAAACACAACATTGATCAAAAGGAAGAGGAAGTATCTGGAGAGTGCAATCAGCAGGAAGCCCGCAAACACATTAGCAAACTTACTTCTTCAGCAACGAGTATTCTACCCAGCTTCTTGCACGATATCCCTGTACATAAGTCAAAGCTACACTTAACGTTAGCATCAAAAAATTTGATGGCACCACACCACTCACCCTCCAACATGAAAGGCAACATCGCGTTTAGGGATATCATCGCCACCGACGGCAGTGAATTCTGTACAATCGCCCTAACTTGCTCGTTCGAGTCAATAAGCTTCCAAAGCCACGGTAGTGCTTTCTTTATCTCGTTGTAACTCAACAAGCTCGCAAGAGCCGTGATAGGAAACACCCAGAAAAAGAGTAGTACACCCATCATTCCGAGTACAAATATGTCGCGTGTGCGGATATTGGCAGTGGATGGTGCCATGTTTGACCAGACGATATCTCGTGGTTCGGGAGCAGGGTAAGTGGTAATTTGCGAAGGGGTGGGAGCATGGGCGACTTGCACTGCGATCTGTGCACTAGCCATCTTTTCGAATGTCACAAATGCCGCCTGAGTTGCCCTGAACTTGCCCTTCCTCCTTCGCTCTTTTACCAGGTCGTCGGCCTCCTTGAATTGCGTTTCCAGGTACTCCAGCGCGTCGACTTTCGGCTTGAACCATCCAGGCCGCATTGTCGGCCGTTGCCTATGTGGCACTACAAATCTTGCCTGACTCGACTGGCCCTCGATATCCGTATCCACTAGTGGCAGCCCTCCATCTTCAGGATCATATTCCTCCACAGTGCTCGGATTGCCGACATAGCTCACCCATGCACTCTCCAAAGCTAATAACGCCTTGGTCCTACGATCTAAAAGGTGCTTCAAGCTTCCAACTTCACGACATACTGTAACACTCTCCACTGCCATATTCATGTTCTCAAAATACTCTGCCAGAGTTCTTTCACCTTGTAGATGGTTTGGAAGGTTGGTCACTAGCACCGTGCGTGCCGGTATAGAATGCACGAGCTCGAGGGAAAACAGTTGACGAGAGCGAATGAAGCGGCGATAGTTCTTGTATATGAAGTAGAGTGCGAGGAGAGTGAAGAGATAGGTGAACACGAGGTGGATTGAGAGGTAGGAGTTGGCGTCGGAGATCAGGTCATACCAGTCATGGCCAGGGAAAGGAATGGTATCGTTGTGAGCAGCCTCGAAGGAGCGTCGCTTCATGGAAGGCCAATCATCTTCATCACTTGGCCAGTCTTCGTCATCGTCGAGATCTTTATTATGCTGAGATGCAATCAGCATTACGGTCAATAAACACTTGAACATAACACACCTTCCAGTTCAGTGGCATGAGTATAGTAATGGCGAAAAGAGAACATATAGAGAAAAGGTAGAAAGACATTTTGAAGAAATTAAGAAGCTATAAATCATATTTCAGTCCATGGCAACGGGTCATTCAGACGTGACATACCACTGCAGCATCCAGACCAACAATCTGCAACACAGTAAATTCAGACGTCCTGATGGTCGGCATAATCCATCCAAAGAACGCTTGATGAGCGTGGGCCTCGTGCGGGGAGAATCCTGGGGAGAGTATGTTTAGCGGCACGTACGAAATGACATCAAACAAAACGGTCACCCTTGAGCTTGGTACGCGGGGCGAAGAGCAGTGGCCATCGCATACGGCAATAGGAGAAGACAAAGAATGAGAAAAAACCGATTGTAGCTGAGATGGTGAGCTGAGTAGTAAACCAGGGACCCTCGAATTTTTCTGGAATGGCACGCGACGTCAGTAATGCTCACGAGGAGCAGATAAGGAGACATACGCATTGGAGGAGTCCCAGGAGGGAGTGAGCTGTCGTCATCTCCATACATAATGATGCTGTAGAGGGTGCCCAGATAGCCCATGATGACTAGTCAAAGGAGCGGCGTGGTCGTCGTCGTGGTCGATGTGTAGAACGATGTGCTCGGCTAAAACGGCCCTTGCGCGCTGCGTGCTATTTGGCAATGTCGTGTAAGCCAAACATCGCCCATGATTTCATGGGGGTTCAGCGCGGCTGCGTCTAGCCATTTCCTTCATTACTTCCTTAACCTCGTTACGATGGATTCAGATCGCCCGTTAGTAGTTGATAACGGGACAGGTGTAAGTACGGTTGCACGTCGAACCTTCTCTAACCGACGTTGATGCCCCGCCCAACACGCAGTTCGTGAAAGTGGGCTATGCGGGCTCTAATTTTCCTGAGCATGGTGCGTGTTTTTGAACTCTAGAAAGGCATACATTATATTAATGCGATATGTATATTGAAATAGTATTTCCTTCCATCGTCGGTCGCCCCATTCTGCGCGCAGAGGAACGAGTCGGGTCAACCGCGATCAAGGATATCATGATCGGCGACGAAGCTGCAGAAAACCGCAATTATCTACAAGTCACACAGCCCATGGAGCATGGTATCGTGAAAAACTGGGAGGATATGAAGCATCTGTGGGACTATACATTCGACGAGAAGCTCAAAGTTGATCCAAGGGGGAAGAAAGTCCTACTCACCGAGCCGCCAATGAACCCCAAAGTGAACAGACAGAAGATGTGTCAAGTCATGTTTGAGGAATACGGGTTTCAAGGAGTGTATGTGGCGATTCAGGCTGTGTTGACGCTTTATGCGCAAGGTGCGTGCCGATGAAATGTATGTGGGGATAACAACTCTCATAGAGCACTGTAGGTTTGACAACGGGAGTTGTCGTTGATTCGGGAGATGGTGTGACGCATATCGTGCCTGTGTACGATGGATTTGCGCTGCCTCATCTAACGCGCCGATTGGATATTGCTGGACGAGATGTGACACGATACCTGATCAAGCTGCTGTTGATGCGCGGGTACGCATTCAATCGTACCGCTGACTTTGAGACTGTGCGCGAGATCAAGGAGAAGCTCTGCTACGTCAGGTATGTAGCATACATTATTTCATTGCTCTTATTCATATTCTTTCAGCTACGACCTCGACCTCGATACGCGGCTATCTGAGGAGACGACTGTTCTTGTGGAGAACTACACAGTAGGTATCAATTATTACACCAAGAGCCGTTAATAACACAACTGCAGCTCCCAGACGGACGTACGATCAAAGTTGGCTCAGAAAGATTCGAAGCTCCCGAGTGCATGTTCCAACCACACCTCGTCGACGTAGAGCAGCCTGGAGTAGCAGGTGCGTTTCCCTTGTATTACGTTAATTACATATACTTGACGCAATAATCACCTAGAAATGCTCTTCCAAACCATCCAAACCGCAGCCGTTGATATTCGCACAGAGCTATACAAGCATGTTGTGCTCTCTGGTGGATCGAGCATGTACCCCGGCCTGCCCAGTCGACTAGAGAAGGAGATGAAGCAGCTGTATCTCACGCGCGTGTTGGGTGGTGACCCAGCAAGACTGAACGTACGTCCTACTCTCTTTCCTTTCCTGATTTGCCGCTTACATTACACTTTAACTGCAGAAATTCAAGATCCGCATCGAAGATCCCCCGCGCCGGAAACACATGGTCTTCCTCGGTGGTGCAGTCCTCGCTGATATCATGAAGAACCGAGAGGAGTTTTGGATATCGAGAGAGGAGTGGTTCGAGCAGGGTGTACAGTCTCTGGATAAGCTTGGACGAGGGGAAAACAACTAATTTAAAGATAGGTAGATGTAAGATTGGACAATGTATTTGATATCCTGCCGTTTATCAACGCCCCTCTCGTGGTAATAGCATACAGTTTGGTGAAATTGCACACTGGCCCAAAGTAGCGAGCTCGGCGATCGCGGCCTTATAGCCGTCTTTGAGCTTGCCGCTTCTCTTCGTTCGTTGCCTCATACCTTACAGACTCACGCCCATACCTCCTCGTCTTGAACGTCTTCAGCTACATGCTCCATGCTCCATGCACTTTTCGAAAACATACGCCCAGCTCCTTCTCAGTCTCCCCCCGGAGCTCCGTGACAATGCGATCCAGTACCGCCAAGTAGGCGCTAGATATTCTTGCTTTCTCCTAATCTAATCGCTTTATAGCTTAAGAAGCTCATTAACCAAATCGTGAACGAACTGGATTCATTGGGACTTAGTCCTGCGCTGTTGCATGAGCTCTTTGAACCAGATGCTGGACAAGCTGAAGGGAAGGGCAAGGGTAAAGCGAAAGAGATCGATCCAGAGGCACCGGAACTGCCAGGAGACGGTGAAGACGCTTCCGGGGCACACCACAACTTGCCGAGGGTCGTTTATGAATTCAACGAAGACTCAAATAAGATTGAACCTAGGCTGAGGTTTTGGGTAGATCTACCAGAGCCTGGGGAAGTCCTAAGCTCGCGCGTGACTGAAGTGACCGAAGACGAGGAGGAGAATAGTCCAGAGAGGGAATTGGGCGAAGATGCCGACGAGGAAGGGGTATTTGAAGTGGGATCGCTGCAGAGGAGTCTATTATGGTCCCTACAGCACAGAGCAAGTTCTCCATTAGAGGGAAAAGGATCTACTGGGTACGTTACTCGACTTTAATACCCCTCCTTCCATCTGACATCACTCGTAGGTTTCCGATGGCCCCTTCCTCTCTAGGAAACAAGCAAGAAGTAGTGATCCCCCTCGTCTCCGATACAGAGTTTTTCCAGCTTCTCTCTACCGCATTAGAAGCTGTCTCCGCGCATATGACAATTGTCCACACACATTTCTCAGACACACTACGTGAGCTCTCGCGGACGATTGGGGACTCGGCAAGGCCAGCCAGTGCGACATCACGGGGGGTTAAGCCACACAGTGGCGTGTCTAGTAATGCAGGAATCATTAGATTACCGAATGCGACGTTGGCGAAGGTGAACCTGCTTTTGCTAATCATGACCAATATGCTAACGAAGCTAAAGAGCGACCTTTATTCATGGCGAGAAATATTCCAATTATATGTCGAGGCGGAGGTATTTGAGAGCGTAGGGGAAGCGACCAGAGGAGAGAGAACTATAGAGGAGAGTGAGAAGAGGCTACAGCAATTCGCAGAGCGGGTTACGACGCGTGGACTTCAAAGGAAATGGAAGCTGAAGCAAAGTAGGGATGCACTGGAAACGTTCTTGCAGTTGAATATGTTCATTTTGAATATAAAAAAGGTGCGTTACGCTATGTGGGATGTATTCCTTCAAAGCTAATTTTGCAATAGTTCTCCCATGCAAATTCAGAGGCCACGCGCAAGATTTTGAAAAAGCATACCAAACGCACTGCGCTCCCGTTGCCTCTGGCCTCATCCTCTCTTACATCTTCTTCTTCTTCACCACACTTTACTCTCCTCTCCGGCCTTGTATCCACCTCTCTGCCTCGTGTTCTCGTACAGGCAGTCGGAGAGACACTGTTACCTGTGATACCACATTTGGATGATTACGCCTGCCTTATCTGCACAAGTATTGCATTTAAGCCAATACGACTGAACTGCGGGCACCTCTTCTGCGTTCGATGTCTGGTCAAGATGCAAAAGAGGGGTAAGGGGAACTGCCCAATGTGTAGGGCACCCAGTGTTCTGGTTGCTAATCGATGTGAGTAGTCTTTTATGGCAACTAGGTCGAATACTGATTCGGATACAGCGAATGTGGATTGGGCACTATTGAATTTCATGCAAGATTGGTTTCCCGTCGAGGCGAAGGAGAAACTCAAGGCAAACGAGAAGGAGGCCGCGGAGGAGGAGCTGCGGGAGCTTGGATTGGATCCCAATCAGACTTGTGTTATCATGTAATTGAACTTTCATGGAGGAGCTATTCCGTGCGTTTTATTCCACGCATATTAGGAATCTTTACGACCTTGCATTTGCATCTTCACTTGTATCCTATTTATTCCATAAGTTTCATTCCACACATATTATAAATCTTTACGACCCGCATTTGCATCTTCACTTATATTTTATTTATGGTGTATGTTTATTCTTTTTTATTTCTGGGGGTTGTAGGATACGTGGGATACACACTAATACACGGATTTAATACTTTCCGAGTTCGATTAGACTGAGCTATATCCACGCAGGTTTGGACGTTGTACGTTAGGGGCATACCTTTGGCCGAAGAACAAAAGATGGTCTGTAGCATAATAGGCAAAAGAGCACTACAGGAAAATAAATCATTAGGAAAAACATTTCCCTAATTTCTACGTTGTCACATTGTGGGAATTAATAGGATGTAAAGATTTAATAAATAGTTGTTACCTTGATTGTATGTAAGAATGTAATATTGTATCACTCGAATCGACACATTTATATCTATGCAGACTCGAGCATGTCCTCCATAACGCTCTCGTAATGATCTCGCCTCAGTGCATCGAGGAAGTCCTGCAGACCGTCACCTTCAAGCACAGATGTGAGGTTCATAAGTGTGAGCCCGATACGGTGGTCCGTGACGCGTTCTTGGGCGAAGTTATACGTCCGAATCTTTTCACTGCGATCAGCAGCACGAACGAGATTGGTTCGTGCTGCACGACGTTCCGCAATTTCACGCGTTATTTTTTGGTCCATGAGGCGGGAGCGTAGGACTTGGAAAGCTCGGCGACGGTTCTAGATAATATTTTAGAATGGAAAGAAGTATGGGGTGAAAGCTTACGAACCTGATGTTGACTGCGCTCATCTTGCATGGAGACGGTAATACCGGTCGGGATATGTGTTAGTCGCACCGCGGATTCCGTTTTATTAACGTGCTGTCCTCCTGCACCACGAGCTCGCATGACTTCGAGCTTGATATCATCCATCTTGAAGAGCTCCTCGTTATGTGCATCGGTTTCTTCCACCAAAGGGAGAACAACAATCGCAACGGTACTCGTATGCACTCTTCCGCTGGATTCGGTCGCGGGTACGCGTTGGACGCGATGTACGCCACTTTCCCAGCGCAAGGCATCGTATGCACCAAGTCCTTTGATTTCCAGAATGGCGTCTTTGGTCCCCCCACCTTCGTTATCGTTCTGCCCAACTACTTCGGCTTTCCAACGATTCACGTTAGCAAGGCGCTGGTACATCCTTACTAGCTCTGCGAGGAATAAACTTGACTCAGAACCTCCTACGCCAGATTTAAGCTCCATGAGCGCAGAGAGATGGGAGGTGGTAGATGCTGGGACGAGGAGTGAAGGGAAGGTGGATTCGACAGTAGTTGTGAGAGTATTTGTGAGCGAGCTGTATTCGTCGGAGGCAAGAGATCGCATTGTTGGGTCTGGGTCATCAAGTAGCGGGGAAGTTTCTTCTAGGAGCTACCACAGATTTGGTTAGCGCAAAAAGAAGACTAAGAGAAGCAAAATGGACCTGGCGGGTTTCGATCCATTCGTCCCAAGCTGCTTGGAGTGCCTCAGACTCTTTGAGTTGTTTCAGGCGAGTAATATCTTCTGGTGAAGACATCTCATCGGATATCTACGCGTATTGTTAGCTCACAGGAATATAAATATCAACGTGAATACACACTTGAGCTTTTATAGCATTGCGCTCGTCTATGCGCTTCCTGACGATGCGCAGAATACGCTCATTGTCCTTCTCGAGCTGTTGAACTGCATCGTATACAGGTTTATGGGCATTTTTGACAGCAGCAATAGCGAAAAAGCGGAAGGAGAAGGTGCGGTGCGCTGGGCGAAGACAGCGGGTGAGGGCGAGCATGAACGCGCGCAAAGAAGAACGGCCATGTACACCTGGGACGATCACGTGGGTACCATTAGACCCCCAACTCCAAATACAAGCAAATAGCTGTCCAAAACTTCGCTCGGAATGCACGCGCCTTGCAGTGTGCTCGTCATCGGTTCATCCTCCTCCTTCACGTTCAACCTGTTCTTCAGGGAAAAGCAAGACAAAAAGAACGATGCTCTCAATAGCAGCCCGGACTATTCCGCGCCGCGTGGCAGCAGCACAGACGGTGCGGACGATGGCGAAGAAGGCTGCACCAACGCACGGGCAGGGGCAGAAGAAGGTTGGCGATGCAGCGCGTCAAGCTGCTGCGTCTACGCCTGGGCCGGTGTCCGCAGCGACAACAAAATTGAATGGAGCACCTTCACCATCTCCTGCGGGCGCTTCAACGTCTCCTGCAGATGCAGCAACCCCTCCACCAGTAGACTCCATCCCTCCAGCAGACGCCTCCAACCCGCCACCCCCACTCGACTCCATCCCCGAACCCACACCCGCTGTCGACCCATTCACCACCGCCGCTCCATCCTCGAACGTCCCCTCGTTGGATTTCTCCCCACTGGACCACCCGCGACAGGACCAGGAACCTGGTCGCACGGGTGCTCGGTCCTCCAAGGGCTCGTTGTCATCAACGGAGAGAAGGAGGAGGTTTATGGGCCAAGTGAGTTTGGCTCTGATGGTCGTGGCGTTTGCGGGCAATGCGGTGTATATGGGGCGGGAGTGGGAGGAGGATGAGTTGAAGAATAAGAGGCTGGTGAGTTTTTATTTTCTTATATGAAGGGGATGAAGCTAATGTATGTGTAGACGAGGGAGAATGCGCCTGCAACGAGGTGGGGAAGGACGAAGGAGAGGTTTATGGATTTGTTCGATGTAGGTGTTTCGTGCACCAAACTCTACCCTACCGTCTCGCTTACCAATGATCCCCATAGTACTTCAACAAACCCGCCTGGCCCGAGCTGCTTCCTCCCCCCTACCCGCCTCCACACCAAAAGCCCTATACGTTGCTGATATCGCTGGATGATCTGTTGATTACTTCGACTTGGGATGTGAGTCTTCTTTTCATTTTACCCTGCACGACATCGCGTGTTCGTTCTTGGACTCTTTGTGCATTCGTTTCTTCGTGCCTTTCGTCGTGTCAATTGAACCCCCGCTAACCCATTCTTCCCTTTCCTAGCGGCAACACGGCTGGCGCACAGCCAAACGTCCCGGCGTAGACTACTTCCTTGCCTACATCTCTCAGTTCTACGAGGTGGTCATATTTACATCACAAAATTACTATGTGAGTGTTGTTTCGTTTTCACCTGGGTGGTTGAGAGATGATGGAGACGCGCATATACTCCGTGTATTCACGCATATACAACCCTTCTCTCCTACCTTCATACGAACCTTTACTAACCCTCACCTACAGACTGCCGGTCCAGTCTTGGACAAACTCGACAGATACAACTTCTATATCAACCACCGCCTCTTCCGCGAGGCGACAAGGTCGATTAATGGGAAGATCGTCAAGGTATATTCTCTTCCATCCTTCTCTCCCCTTCTCTGCCCCATCCTCTCCCTCGCTTACACTCCCCATCACACAGGACCTCTCCTACCTTAACCGCGACCTCAACAAGGTGGTCCTGCTCGACACCGACCCAGATCACATCTCGACCCACCCCGAGAACGCTATCCTCCTCCCCAAGTGGAAAGGTGACCCGAAGGATAAGGGGTTGGTGGCTATGATTCCGTTTTTGGAATGTACGTTTTTTTTTGCTATTCTACACTACTATCGCACCCTTTACCCGAGCCTTGCTTGTCTCCATCCCTTCTACTACATTCCTTCAACCCCTTACTTCTTCCGCGTATAGCTCGCTGACGCTGTCGCCCCTTTTTTCTTTTCCTTCTAGCAATCGCCATCTACAAGCCTGCCGACGTGCGGCCTATCCTCGAAGCATACGCGGGCAAGGACATCCCCATCGAGTATGGAAAGAAGGAGGCAGAAGCCAAGGCGCGCCATGTCGAGGAGTGGAAGAACAAACATGGCAAGGGCGTTGCGGCGCCGAGTATTGGGAGCTGGTTTGGGATTAGTGCTGGGGTGCGTGGGCGTTCCCTTCCTTCTTTCTTATATCCTTATCATTCATCAATTCCAACGCTGACTTCCGCCTATTCACTCACAGCCCGCCTCACCTCGAAACGAACCTCCAGCCACCTACCTCGAACAGAAGAGGCGCGAGGCACAGGCGCAGTACAAGGAGGAACAGAAGTATATTCAGGAGCATAAGGAGGAGCTGGAGAAGTTGTTGCAGCAGGATCAGGAGGCGATGGCTGCGCAGGTGCCGGGGAATCTGTGGGAGGCGATTGGAGGGGTGTCAGCAGGGGCGAAGGGAGCGGAGGGTTTGGCTGCTCCGACGCCGGGAACTCCTGGAGCGGCGGGTAGTGCACAGGCTGCGGCGAAGGGGGTGGAGGCTAAGAAGGCGTAGATTATATACACGTATATTACTTATCGATTATATTTCTGACAGTGCTATGCTATAAACTGTTCACTCCGCTCATTCATTGCATTGGGATATTCGCTTTGCACTCAGGCTCCTAGAAGCAGTGCTCTCGGTTTCCGTGACCGTGATTAAACTCACGCTTCCGGTTGTCACATTTTATTCATAAAGAATTTCTGCATACCCTTCATACTGACGACCAAATGTCAGATTTAGTGCACCCTTTAGTTTATGTTTGATTTTAATACTTCTGAATCGTGCAACTGAGTTTTGTACTTGGGGGTTGTGGGCCGTTGCAAGCACGGCAGTACGAGTCTTTTTTTGAGGCAAAATTAATTAGCTTTTTTTTTTTAAACTTTAAAACTTTTTTCTGAGGTTATCAAGTCACTTCAACTTGATAAGAAAAATTAGATTGTCAGTAGAGATTAATATAAAGCAGTCAATAATCGCTTCTGGTGCCTCAGACAAGGCGTTACTGCAAAGAGGAACGGGAATGTAAGCAGGGGCGTTGGACGAGGACTAATCACCATCCCGCCCTTTATAATCACCGTAATCCAGGGAGGGGCGTCTCAGCTTCTGGTTCTTGCGACGTGCAGGTGAGGAGTCGTTGCTGCGGAATGTGGGTGAATGGTATGATCTACGGTCATTGCGCAAGTAATCGGTATATTTGGGCGATGGCCATCTCTTGTTCGCTGGTGGCTCACGATGCGACGGATGATGTCTTCTGCAATCCTCATATCCACCTCCTCCTCGATAGTCGTGGTTGTCGTCGGTGCGAGAGGCGGAGACATTCCGATCGCATGGTTACTGTATTCGTTCGTCGCACTCCTCACGCTCGGGCTGCTTCTTTTCCTCCTGCGATCCGCTCAAAGAGCCAGTATCACCTAGATTATCTGGAATAATATCAGAATATAGGTCAAATTTCAGACCTCGACGCTGAGCAGTATCTGCTGGATCATAGTTGTAGTCGTACCCGACGCTCCCTGTGTATGCGTAGGCTCGTACTGCACAAACAGGATGAAGCATGTTACTCACTTTAACAGACGTCCACTGCATGATTACGTACTTAATTCTACTGTTTACGCCACCTTTGCACTGTTGGCATGTCAAACGCTCGGCGACAGGATCAAACGCAGTCTGCATGCTGTGCGTAAACAAGTCCAATAATGTTAGCGTTCAGCGTCTATGATCTAAGTGTACTGGAACGACAGACCAGGCCGCAATTCCCATGCAAGATAAGCCAACACAAGGGCCCATGCATGCGTCAGCTTTTTCTGGTCTCCGAATCCACACTCCTTCGTCGGTGGATGGGCCCGGGGGTGTGGCAGGAGTAGCAAGATTTGCTTGAGGGCATTGAGTCAGTTGACGTGGAGGTTCATGAGGCGTTTAAGATATATCGCTCCCATTTGTTGGGCAGTGTCATCGCTACGCAGCTTGATCCAAGTGTGAACCTCATTCCAGGATGGATGGTGTAGATGGCGGAATCGGAGAATGGTGGTTGGCGGGTGTTGTAAATGAATGGGAACAGAAAAGAAATCAGCATAGCGATCTTATCTTATTAATTACAAATATCATGTGATAATTCCATAAAAGGCGATTTTTGAAATGCCGAGGTGGGGGTGCATGCCGCTGACGTAAATTTTTCGCTCACTTTTGATGTTGGACAAAATGCTCGACTAAAACTCCCTAAAAGAACGACTCTTATTACATAAGACTCGTAATTATAGATATATGTACCTCATATTCAAATATGTTAGGTTCCAATACTCCAAGATGGTTTTCAGAAGTGTCAGAAAGACTCTCAAGGAACTCAACCCCTTCATTTGACTTATTTAAATTCAATTCTGTGACCTTGAGTACGCACTCACACAAGCGCGTAAACACCACGCTTACAATCAACGGCTTCGTTACAATCACTTGGCCAACAGACTCATATTTTAAAAACCACACTCGCTTATTTTATTTTATTTCTTTTCTATGGAGACTTTTGAAAAGTCTCGGAGGGCGTATGTGACGGTTACCTAGATCAAACAACAGTACATTCCTTTATCTCATCTTCGCTACTGCTTTCGGACTCAGCATATGAACTAGATAGTTCTTCGACGCTCGTTTTAGTTAGCTAGATTCTACCTACAGTATATAAGGGGCCTCGTATTCGACTACGAGCCCCAAGTTCTACAAATTGGATATTATCTACGCCAGTCTATCCCATTCGACCTGAGCTTCTCCCCCCTCTCGTGTGGCCGAACCATGACTCACCTCACGCTTCCGTCACATCTGGCGAAGCATCGATCCTTCTCATGCACGTTCCGATAACGTACAGGACGTGCGTCTGCATGCAGGTGAACTATATAGGTGTCGTGCAGGTCTCGCTCGAGTCCTTGGGCAATGCAGGGACTCCGGGAGGGAGGCGAGAAGGGGCGGTTCGGTTCGTCTGCGCATCGATGAGGTGCGTATTGCTTCCCATAATGCTAGCACCCCGCTTAATCTTTTATACAGGTCGAAAGAGCCATCGATACCAACCCGTCCATCAAACCCTCTTCCCCTAATCCCCTCCTCTAATCCCTGGGAAACATTACTGTTGAACAGATCCCTCTCCCCCCTTCGTGCTATCCTCGATTATGAAAACTTCAGAGGTACTACGCCGTAGTTGAGGAAGGACCCCCCATCCCAACGCATTTGACGTGTCCCTCATTAAAGGCTACACGAACCCATGCATCAGGCAAATATTGAGCAGGAGCTTCGCGTTGGGTGCCGTCCGGCGCGCCTTTCCTCCTACTTTCGCCCCTCCGTCTTTTATCTTCCTAGCGCACCTGCAGAGTCGTAATTACCTTCGCCCACCCCGGTAATCATGATTCATCCTCAACATCACCAAAACACGACACGAACACAGCGTCTCTCATCTAACCGCCGGCCTCGCACTTCCTGGCCTCCCTCCCACCTCCCTCCCACCTCTGGTTCCTCCTTGCATACCAACGTCTCCACGCTCACGTCCTCATGCACCACCATCCTCCAGGTCCTCCCCTCGATACTCGATATCGTATCAAGCATCTGTACCGGCACTGGTTTTGTGGATTTTGTGATAGTACCGTCTCAAAAGTTGGCTTGAACAGGTAGACGGAACGAGAGAGGTACTAGGTAACACACGCGTCCAATGAGTGTGCAATTCACTCGCAGACCAAACGGCATCGTCCGCTTTCGTGGGGATGAATTTGAGTACTGGGCTGCCTTCGTGCATCACGTTGGCACACAGGAGAATCAAACAACAGATGTCAGAGATAATGTTCACCATTGTAAATGGGTGATGGGAGAGATGGCTCAGAGATGGAGGATGTTGATAGATATAACAGGATGGACAGAAATAACCAAAGATATACTAGGATGAATAGAAGTTTGAGATTTTGCATCCTCCCGCAATCTATTTTAGATGGACCTCAGTCGAGTATACTAGCCTGATTGATAAGAGATCTCGTCAACTTCCATGCATAGCCTCTTTCTCAACAAGCATCTACCGATGCCCTCTGCCCTCGCTCCATGCTCCCCACTCTCATCTAGGGAGTCCTCAAACACAACTAGCTCTTTCTCAATAGAATACACGATGGCCAATATTTTTCAGGATGCTTCTCAGGTGTCCGTCGTCAATAGTACCCTCACTGCTGTTGCTCGTGATCAAGTGGTACGCAATTAAATATCTCCACAAGTTTGAACATACAATGCTCACATGCATGCTCCATCAAGATTCAGAATACCTATCCACTGCTTCTGCAGCATGACCCACCAAAGATGGTTTTAAGGCCTTGTTCCAGTGCTCTCTTTACAGGACAACAAGCCTACCTTGACAGGTTGAAGAATTATTTTAGTATTCGGAATGGACAAGGTGTTGCACCTCGGCGTTCCTTTCTTATTCATGGCCTGGGTGGAATGGGAAAGACCCAAATTGCTTTGAAATTTGCAGAAGAAATTTCTAGCCAGTATGTGGTACTTCATTTAGCCAAAATGCTATTTACTCAATAACATCTTGCTATTCTCAGATATGAATATGTCTTTTGGGTTGATGCCACAAATGAAGATACCATGTCTGCCAGCTTAAAAGGCATTTCTTCCATTCCAGATGCCAAAAGGGCTGGTGTAGATGCAAATCCTGAAGCAGTTCTCTACTGGATAGCTTCTCTGTCAAAGGAATGGTTTTTGATTTTTGATAATGCAGATGGAGAGCCCAGTATAATTGAGAAATATCTGCCTTCAAACAATACAGGAGACATTCTCATCACCAGCAGGAACCCTAACATGAGGTCTCTTACTGGTAATAAGAATTTCATTGAGCTGGATGGAATGAATATGGAAGATGCTATTGCTCTTCTTTTAAAGAGATCTGACTTGGAAGAAGGAATAACACAACCCATTCAAGAGGCTGCAGAAAACATAGTCTCAATGCTTTTTTGTCTCCCTCTTGCTGTTGATCAAGCAGGGGCATTTATCACATCTGGTCTGTGCAGCATATATGAGTTTCTTGAGCTTTATTCAGAAAAAAGAAACAAACTTATGGATCATCCATCTTTCAGAGGTGCTTCTAAATATGAACAGACTGTTTATGGAACTTGGGAGCTGTCATATAAAAAGATTGAATCCAAGGCAAAAGATCAAGCAAACCCAAGAGATGCTCAAGCTGCTCAAACAGCTATTCTAATCCATCAAGTTATGGCATTTTTCCATCATGAAAACATTATGGAAGATATTTTCTTTAGAGCTACTGAGAGATATATTGCAACAGATTTAAAAGAGATTGCCAGTAAAAAACTTCCATCAGCTGCTTTACTTTTAGATGAAAAACAGCTGCATATAAGTGATGGCAAATGGGATAAATTGATATTCCGGTCTGGCATCCAAACTTTGGTGTCATTCTCTTTGATCAAAAAAGGATCATCAAATGTTACATATCATATACACCCAATGGTTCATGCATGGTGTAAAGACAGAATGACCAAACATGAGAGGGAAAAGGCTGCTTTTTTGGCAATGTTCTTGCTTGGATACTCTGTAATAGAGTCTAATGATATATCAAACTATATCTTTCATCATGCACTTGTTACACATATCAAGATGAACCGATTGTATTTTGATGACATATTCAAGACAAATATATATTATGATGACATATATAGTTGTTTTGCTTATATTTACAATCAAAATGGGAGATGGACTGAGGCAGAGAAATTGCAAGTTGAAGTAATGAAGAAAAGACAGGAGTTGCTAGGTCCAGCTCATCTAGATACATTGAGAAGCAAAAGATATTTGGCTGAGACATACTGGAATCAAGGCAAATGGACTGAGGCAGAGAA
>ML213610.1:224984-257663 GCA_004379715.1 Crucibulum laeve | reverse complement strand
TGAAGTAATGGAGAAATCACAGCAGCTGCTAGGTCCAACTCATCCAGATACATTAACAAGCATGGGAAATCTAGCTTTAATATATCAGAATAAAGGCAAATGGATTGAGGCAGAGAAATTGCAAATTGAAGTAATGGAGAAAACAAAGCAGCTGCTAGGTCTAGCTCATCCACATACATTATCAAGCATGGGAAATCTGGCTGAAACATACAGGAATCAGGGTAAATGGATTGAGGCAGAGAAATTGCAAGTTGGAGTAATGGAAAAATCACAGCAGCTGCTAGGTCCAACTCATCCAGAAACATTAAGAAGCATGGGAAATCTAGCTTTAACATACCAGAATCAAGATAAGTGGACTGAGGCAGAGATACTTTTAGTTGAAATGTCCAGAAAAAGCAGAGACTTTTTGGGCTCTGACCATCCACATACACAACTCTACTTAAAAGATCTGAATGATTTTCAAAATTCAAAAATAGCATGCACCTCAATGTCTGATTCTGAACAGAGAAACATTTCAATATTGGATTACATACCTGTATTTATTGAAGCATTCAGAAAAGTTCCTTTTAGACACAAGTAAATACATCATTACATAAGCAGTGAATGCCTTCATCTATATTTTGTACTATTATTCTGTGGTCATGCTATATATAACACAAACAACAATAATCTGCCTGTTTTTGGGGGCAGCCAGGACTTACAAAACTCACTAAATGCCTTGTACATTGCTGCCAAAATGTCCTTTGCATTACCACTAAGGGGCCCTTGTACATTTGAGGCAGAGGTCCTTTGCATTTACCATTTACTATCCTTTGCATTCAGTAGCAGAAATCCAGCTACATATTTTAGTATCTGAGTTGCAGAAATCCAGCTACTTATTCCAGTATCTGAGTTGCAGAAATCCAGCAACTCACCTTAACATTTGAGTAGCAGGAATGCAGCTACTCATTTCAGTATCTGAGTTGCAGAAATCCAACTACTTATTCCAATGTCTGAGTTGCAGAAATCCAACTACTCATTTCAGTATTTGAGTTACAGAAATCCATCAACTCACCTTAACATTTGAGTAGTAGGAATCCAGCTACTCATTCAAGTGTCTCAGTAGCAGACATCTACCTACTTGTCAAGGTCTTTACCACCCCCCATGTTTCCACAAGGAGTCCTTCTGGATTCCAAGTGGAATGTATTAACTAACTTTGTTATAATATTGTTATGTCCATGTCTCAGCAACCACAATTCCACATGTTATCCATTGACTCTGCACATTCTATATACAACTCTGCACTCCTGATCCCATTCTCCACTTGTCCCTCATGGAATTCTATTTAGATCTCAATTATCTTTTATCTATATTATTTATCTCTTGATTTATATCTATTTCCTTTTAGTTTTATTTCACAAACTCTGTTCCATCCTCATATACATTTCATATCTTGTACCTAATACTCCATATTACTCATTCTACTTCATACTACTTATCTCCAAACTTCCTAGTATTTAAACTTAGATTACTTCATTTGTAACTTCAATTTGAATATCAACTTAGTCTTCACTGCAAACTCACCTTGAGTCCACATGATCTCTGCACTCCTCTGTAGAACTCCTGCAAGGAGTTCTCTTCATCATTCAGAACTCCACCTTGAGTTCTGTCTCTATCTTGCTCTCATCCTCTGAAATCCAGGGACAGCTAGTGGAAAGGGGCACAGCATATAAGCTGAAGCTGAAGTCCCTAGTCTGCTTCAAGGCAATCTGTCTTCATACTCCATACTCTCTATTCCAACATTTCTATGCCTAAGTCAGGCCTTTTCTAGCACAGCACTTAACAAATATTTTCTATTCATTTCATTTGCTCTCAGATCATTACAACACTTATGGAATGGAATGGGAATGATTCCAAGGATTCCTTCAGGACATTCCATATATTCCAATGTTATAAGAGCTCCTGTTACTAACACTATTTATAGCACCAGTGATAATAATCATAAAATCTTGAAATAAATTTGTAAAAATCAGGAAAAATCAGGAAAATGCAAATAAACTCAGACAGACCAAAACAGATACAAATAAGAGCTATTGTTACTAACACTGCATATCATATCAGCTATAATAATCATAAAAATTTGAAATAAATTGGTAAAAATTACATGGAATTTAAACAACTTAATAGAGCCAGACCAAACCAGATTAGTACAAATAAGAGCTACTTCTGTCTAATAAGATCATAAAAATTTAAGATAAATCAAGAAAATTCTAGAGAAATTGAATTATACTAGACAATGGAAACAAATACAAATAAAGGCTTCTTTAATCAACATCATCTATTACAATAATAAAAATTTCACTATAAGTTGGTAAGAGCCAAGGAAAAAAATATAGCACAGATAAGAATAATAGATGATATTATAAAAAAATTAATGAGAAATTAAAGGACACTCAAAGATGTACAAATAGACAGGTATCTTATTTTATTTTATTATATGCATTATTATGGTCTATTAATGGTCACAATGCTATTAATAAATAAATGTCAACAAATTCAAAAGACTTGTGATTTGGACAGTATTTTGTAATTTGCAGGTGCAATTCTTATCCAATTTCAGTGCCATCAATGATGTCATGTTTCTATTTACAGTCTCTACAATCTGAGATATTTACAAATATATACAAATATTTGCCCTAAACAACTTCCTTCAATACAATCCAAGCATATTAAATGAAACAAGCTTTTTGACCTGTGCTATGCCACAGAGATATTCATTCCTCATACCCCTAGCTATACTGGCTCAACAGCTTGTTGGGGGCTCTGCCCCCAAACCCCCATCTTAATCCCAGTATATAACACATGTCTATCTCAGTTTTATAACTCATATTTAATCCCAGTTTTAATTCAATCTCTCTTATTAATCCCACCAAATCAATTCTATTAATGAAATCACATCAATTTTATGATATCCCATCTTATACTCCCCATCCCACCCATCCCTCCTACTCCCATTCAATTTTATCCCTATCCCCTCTACTCACCCATACTTATTCCCCTTTGATCCCCTTCCCTTCCCTTCCTGTTCCTTCCCTTTCCATCCCATCCATTCCATACTCCTTTTCCCTTCAATACATTACCTACTCTCTTATACTTTCCTTCCCATTCAATCTCATTCAAATCCTATACAACCCCAATTCCTCCCCTCTCTTATACTCCCCTTCCCATCAATCAAATCAATCTCATCTCAACCCCCTTAATCTCATCCCACCTCCCTCTTTTAGACTTCCCATCCCATCAATCAAATCAATCTCATAATATTCCATTCTACCTCTTTTTGTCTTATACTCCCCTTTCCACTTCTCAATACCATACCCCACACTCCTATTATACCCCCCTTCCCATCAATCATATCCACTCATATCCCCCCCTTCCCTCATACTTCCCTTCTCCTTCTCATTCAACCCATTACTCCCTTTTCAACTCAAACCCAATCCTCCACTCTCCCACTACATTTCCCTACCCATCAATTAATTCAACTTCATTCACTCCCATCCCACCCCCTCCTGAATATTCCCATTCTCATTCAACCCTAAAATCCCATTCCCCACTCTCCAATACTACTCCTGTTCCCAGTTAATCCTCTTCAATCCCATCCATCCCCTTCACTCTTCGATTATCCATTATCCTTCCTCTTCAATCCCATTCCCCACTCTCCCATAAGTACTCAATTCCCCATTTAATCTCATTCTTTTATTTCCACACTCATATGAGATAGAACAATTAGACATATCTTTAATATTATTTAAATAACATAAAAATGCGAACAATACAAAGAAATTGTGACTAAAACAGTTTCCCAGGGTGTCTAAATCAAAGTCAGTATATCTACTTTTGACTAGGGATCATTGGGGAAGGTTTGGAACACATCAAGAAGCTTCAGAGTGATTTGAAAACATTATTTGAGTGCAGAACAATGGATGCTATCACAAAATACTTCATTTTCTTTGATTTGATTCATATTTTCTCATTTTTTAGACAATCTAAGTATTTATTCAACATAGGAGTAGTTTTATCCACATGAATCAAGTCCCATGAGCAAGTCTGGTGTCTACAGCCACTTTGATTTCCATTTTTCTTTGATTTTGTACATTTTATTTCTACTTTCTTTCTCTGTGTTGAGAACTTTCCTACATACTTAAAGAACAGTTTTTCTTTGTAGTTCAGTAGTTCAGAGTACCCTTCCTCCCCTCCTCATCCTTTGTACTCAATCACTACATCCTACAGTCTCCTACTTTGATTTTTACAAAATATATTCAAGTTCTTGGATCTCAAGTGCCTGGCAACTCAACCTCTTCACTAAAATGCGACGCTTTCGACAACAACAAAGCGAAACGACTTCGGTCTTTTTGCATCATCTAGGGCTCCTTCCGGTCTTTCTACGCCACTTCATTTCATAATTTTCCGAGCTCTTATCATCAAGCTATCTTAGTTGCGATTGGGCAGCTATTTTAGCGTTTCTCCTAGCAGCCCTCCTCCATCTCTGTCATCTCTGTCATGCCCGTTGTGCACCCATTGTCTTCTCCATCATTCTATCAGTCAGTTCACCCCTCAGCCTTTGTCCTCCGGTCTCCATCCTGCTATTTCGCATCCATTTCCCTCAGCAATTCATTGTTCTCTTAGCAATTCCATTAGCTGATTGTTAGGACCAAAGTGAGGCCACCTTGCATTTTTAGTTCTTTTGTTTTCTAGGCATACAGGTTCTCTAGGATTTATTTAGATATATTCCTATCTACAGCTGGTGCTTAGGTCAACACTGCCTTTATTAGATTATTTTATCACTATTAATGCTTATTAATATGATTATATAACTTTACCAGTGATGTGTAACAGTTACTAATTTTGAATTGTACTAGTACTATACTCCAGACTTTGCTTAAACTTCACTCAGATTCACTTGGACTCTGCTTAGACTATACTCACATCTCACTCACACTCTGCTCAGACTCCACTCAGACTGGATAAGAAAAGTATTAATCAAATACATTTTATTAGTAGAGTCATAGTTGTCCAATTGGAGTCTGAGCAGAGTGTGAATAGTCTGATCAGACAAGGGGGGTAAGTGTAAAGTACTGGAAAGAAGAAACAATAATCATGATGATTATACAGATGATGAAGAGGATGATCCCTAATAATATCTGTATGGTGTGATGGTAATTGTATATATTGTCATGTATTTATGTTTGTTTAGGCTTACCTGATTTTACTTTATTTTTGCTAATTTTTACTGATTTATTATGCATTTATATAATAAAAGGAATCCATATGGATTTTTAGTGGATTCCAAATGATTATGATTTTACTTAGTTGATAGAATTAAAAAAAATCAATAGTCTTATGGAATTCATTAGGAGTCCACAAGGATTCCACCTGGAATTTGGAATCCAGGTGGAATCCTTGTGGAATGGTGGGGGGTGGTAAAGTATTGATATTCCTTTGCATTAGTGTTTTATTCAAATTCTGCCTTTTTGTGGACTGGTTGAATGGGTATAATTTTATACAGTATCATAGGGATGTGATGGTTCTCACAATAAAATATGTCAAATTGAATTGAACAATTACAAGGTAATTGAAGGACAGGGTTCTAGGAGGTCTGGTTGAGAAGGAAACAGAAAAAAAACACAAAGGAAGGTAGATAAGGGAGGAGCTATGGGGAGAGGCATGAGGGTGAGGGTGAATAGCTCTTGAGATCTGTTGGGTGCTTAGAACAATGCAGTGGTACTCATGTACCCCAGGTGAGAATCTCTTCCCACCCTTCCCAGCAAGGTAGCTGGATATCAATAATCCTCTGACTGCACATATGTGCAGGGTCATAGCACTTTACAAGTTGGTTGTTACAGTAGTTGTTGATTGTTTGAACATGGTAATTCAGCTCTAGCTATTGCTAATTAGACCTTCAGAGTCAAACCTTGGTTCTTGTCTATTTGAACAGGAGATGTGTTTTATTTTCAATTTGCTTGTCACTTCAACAATAACATGTACTAATAGCCAATTCCATGTAGCCATATATTGCATTCTTTCTTGACCTTCTGCATCAAATTTTGTTGGAATATGAGTGCTAAAATTACAAGTGAGCACAATTCAGACTCCACCTACAGTCATACTTACATTTTGTGGCTGCATTAATCATTTGATATACTGTATATCCAGTGCTTTACACTCCCCCATGAGTCCTGTTGGAGTCCAGGTGGAGTCCAGGTGGGTCCTGATGGGGTCCAGGTGGGTTCCAAGTACTGAGACAGACTTTAGGTGAACTCCACCTAGAATTGATATATTCAGATAAAATAACATACATATACATACAAATAAAAATAATAAACAAATCAAATAAAGCAGTTCTTTACACTCATCCCCCTGGTTCAGGTGGACTGCTTGAACTCCAACTGGACTAATATGAAACTATTAGTATTATGTACTCAGTTAATACTTTTCTTATACAATCCAAATAGGGTTCATGCAGTGTCCAGGCAGAATCTGAGCAGTCCAGGTAGTCCAATCAGACTATTATAACTTTACTAATAACTTATACTTAAGTAATAATTTAATGAGTAAGTGTTACAGCCACCAGTAAGCTTATGTAATCATATTACTAAACACTAATGGTGGCACTACTTAGGTTTTACTTATATATATCATATAAGGCCATGTCACATCCCGGAACTTCAAGCTCACCTTCCGCCCTTCCGACTTCCTTCCGATACTCCTTCCATTCTATCTTCCATTTGTCATCTTCGACCTTCCTTATTTGTAAATACGTTTCATCACCATAGTCCCCTTACGATTGATTTTAGTTACATAGCCTTTACACAGCATTCCTTCTGACTTACCGTTTCACTCATTCTGCTACTACCATTTACTTAGTTTCTACAATACTATCATCACAGCCTCTTCCATCAGACTACCCTTCCGTCTCTACTTCATCCCTAGTTATCTTCCGTAGTATAAATACCTTCCGCTTGTATCCTCCACTCCTCAGTTCGAATATTAAAGTTAAACACTCTACTCTGTTATCTACTTCGCCCTCATTATTAAGACTTAGTCTGATAACAACTCTGACCCTCCGACTTGTCTCCGACATCTCGTTCCGACGTCTCGCAAATACTAGGACACCGAATAGATTGCGAAGGGTGCAGCACATAAGCTGAAGCCAACGTCCATACGATCCACCTTCCGCCTCATCCAATACTCCCTCCACTACCTTCTGACAATTTCGCTATTTGACAGTATATTCAAACTCATACTTCGAATCTATTCATCATGGCTACTGCTACTACAGTTTTCTCCAATACTCTACGCAACACCAAGAACTCCAAGATGGGTCGAACTCCTGCTCCGGCACCAGCCCCAGCAACTCGATGCACTTTGTCTACTCCTGTACCTCAATCCAATTTGTCCCGCCCTAGCACTCTCACGCCTCTGCCATCAGAAGTCCCTCCTACTGCTTCGCTTAGTCCTTCCATCGCCCACACCCCAGCACCGCCCCCAGATGGTGATGGTGATGGAGGTGATGATGACGATGACGACAATGACGACAACGACGACGGCTATAATCCACCACCCAATGGTCCCCCAGATCATGATGATTACGATGATAATGGTGACAACGGTGATGGTGACAACTATGATGGTGATGGCAGTGATGATGGCAGCGATGATGGTGGTGATGATCCTTCCGACAACTCCGGATCCGACATTGACAACTCCGCCGACCTCACGCGCATCCTTCGCGTTTTCGCGTGAGCTATGAAGAAGCGCTCTTCGGACGATGGCAAAGCTAAAGTCCAAGAGCCTGACACCTTTGATGGCACAGAGCCTAAAAAAGCTTTGGCAATTCATTCTCCAGAATCGGCTCTACTTCCGGAACAGGGCTCGCACTTACCAGCGCGACAAATCTAAAGTCAACTTCACGCTTTCCTACTTGAAAGGTCCCGCACTGGAATGGTTCCAGCCAGACCTGGAAGGCGACGCAGACATGCCTTGGATGAATGACTACAGTGTCTTCCTGGGCATCCTCCGAAAAAACTTTGGGCCTGCTGACCCTGTCGCCGATGCCGAGACCAAGATGGAAAATCTCAAAATGGCCGATAATCAGCAGATTATCAAATACAACATCACGTTCAACAAACTCAAAGGCCTTGTCGACTATAACGACCGCGCTCTCTGCTGCGCATTCTACCGCGGCCTTCCGGCATGCATCAAAGACGAGGTTTCCCGTGGCGGCAAACCTGTCAAGTTCGAAGACATGCGCACCGTGGCTCAGAATGTCGATCAGCGTTATTGGGAACGTCGTGCCGAGATTGCACGCGAATCGAAGGGTCGTTCCGACAAAGACTCTTCTTCCGACAAGCCCAAGTCCGCCCCGAAGCCTGACCAGAAGAAAGCTGGTCAAAACTCTGCCCAGAGCGGAAGCTCGAAAGCTTCCACCAGCTCTTCCAGCCCTTCCAATACGTCTGCTGGCTCTTCTTTGAATAATAATAATCAGAAGAAGCCCAATCCCATTGCCGATAAGCTAGGCAAAGATGGGAAGCTCACTCCCCAAGAGCGCCAGCGACGCTTCGACAATAATCTCTGCATATTCTGTGGAGGTTCCGGACACGTAGCCAAGGACTGCCCGAAATCTACCTCGTCCGCCACCAAGGCCAAGGCTCGCACTGCCAAGGCCGAGGGCTCTTCTAATTCCAAGTCTAGGGACTCAGAAAAATAGAGAGCAATCCTCAGTACTCTGCACAGGCTGAGGATTGCGTTGAGCTCAACCATGCTTATACGGAGGTAAAACTCAATGCGTCCGCTCTTTCCAATCCGAACTCTCTTTACATTATTTTGAAATCCTCTTTCCTTTCCGACTCTCTTCTTTCTATCAGGGCCTTGCTGGACTGCGGCTCTTCTCATTGTTTTGCAGATACTAAGTTTGTACATCAACATGGTCTATCAACGAATTCTATTCCTCCAGTGGAGATTAAACTTTTTGATGGTACTACTAAGGTCTATGCAACAGAATCTATCGATCTTCCAATCCAATTTCCAACCGGGGAATCTATGACTGTTACATTCTTTGTAACAAACCTGGACTCCTCTTGCTCTGTGATCCTTGGATACAACTGGCTCACCCGCTACAATCCGTTGATTGACTGGGTATTGGGCAGTATTACTTTCCGGCCACACTTGTTAGACAATCCAGCTCCGACTACGATGTTTTCCGCCTCGGCTGCTAAAGCCTCGGCACAACCCTCTTCGTCCGACCCTCCGTCCTCGCCTCCGGTCCTTCCGACGCCTAGCATATCTATCATTAATGCTGCTGCATTTATGAGAGCTAGCAAACTTCCTGATGCACAGACTTTCCGTATTCACATATCAGCACCTGGCTCCACCACCTTTGCTGCTTCCGTCGACACCGCTCCCGATCTCTCCGCTATCCCTCCGGAATATCATGAATTTGCAGATGTCTTTTCTAAAGCCAAGGCTGACAGTTTAGCCCCTCATCGCCCCTATGACCTGAAGATCAATATGGAGGATGGTACATCCCCTCCGATTGGTCCGATTTATTCCCTTTCGCAGTCTGAACTTGTTGCTTTACGCGAGTTCATTGACGAGCATCTCTCCATTGGGTTCATTTGCCCCTCTCGCTCCTCTAACGGCGCCCCTGTCCTCTTCGTTCACAAGAAAGATGGCTCTCTTTGACTTTGTGTTGATTACAGAGGTCTTAACAAGATTTCTAAGAAAGATCGCTATCCGCTTCCGCTCATTTCCGACCTTTTGGACACCCCTTGTAAAGCTCGAGTTTACACCAAGATTGACCTCCGACATGCTTACCATCTCGTCCGCATAGCGGAAGGAGATGAATAGAAGACCGCCTTCCGCACTCACTATGGTTCGTTCAAGTGGCTCGTTATGCCATTCTGCCTCACCAACGCTCCTGCGGCTTTCCAACGCTTCATGAATGACATCTTCAGTGATCTACTGGATGTTAGTGTCATTGTCTATCTTGACGACATTCTAATATACTCGGACAATATGGAACTTCATCATAAACATGTCAAAGAAGTATTGAAACGCCTCCGACAACATGGCCTCTACGCCCGTGCAGACAAATGTGAATTCCACACTGACTCTGTGGAATATCTCGGCTATGTCCTCTCTCCCGATGGCTTGACAATGTCGAAAGACAAAGTTAACATCATTCAGGATTGGCCAGAACCGCGCAAGGTAAAGGACATTCAGTCCTTCCTGGGTTTCACCAATTTCTACCGACGTTTCATTTATAATTACTCCGACATTGTCGTTCCACTCACGCGCCTCACCCGCAAGGGTGCACCCGCAAGGGTGCACCTTGGAAGTTTAATGATGCTTGTAGGGATGCATTCAACGCTCTCAAGAAAGCATTCACTACGGCACCCATTCTTACCCATTGGATTCCTGATGCCCAACTTATAGTTGAGACCGATGCTTCCGACTACGCTCTCGCCGCTATCCTGTCCATTATAACCTCCGATGGAGAAATTCATCCGATTGCTTTCCATTCCCGCACCTTTACTGTCCCGGAATTGAACTATGACACCCACGATAAAGAACTCTTGGCTATCTTTGAAGCTTTCAAAGTCTGGTGACACTACCTTGAAGGTTCTGGTTCAGCTATCGACGTGGTATCTGACCACAAGAACCTCGAGTATTTTGCTACTACCAAGATCCTTACCCGCCACCAAGCGCGGTGGTCGGAATATCTCTCCCAGTTCAATTTTATCATCCGCTTCCGTCCGGGCAGATTGGGTACCAAACCCGATGCTTTAACTAGACGATGGGACGTCTACCCTAAAGGGGGGAACAGTGACTATGCCAGCGTCAATCCGCATAACTTCCGACCTGTATTCTCTCAGGAACAACTGGCATCGTCCCTCAGAGCATCTATCCTTATCACTCCTGTTCTACAAGGTGCTATCATTATGGACATTGACCAGATTCACAAGGATATATTAGCAGCACTTCCTTCCGATCTGATTGCTACCGCTCGTTCCGCCGATATCGATGCCCATCCGTGATGGTCTTGTTTCGACAGCGGACTATTACTTCTTGACAAACGCATTTATGTCCCGGACATCAATGACCTCCGCCTTCGCGTCTTACAGATTAAGCACAACCATATTCTCTCTGGACACATAGGACAGAACAAGACTATTGAGCTCATTCATTGCGAATACACTTGGCCTGGTCTTCGAGACTTCGTCAAGCAATATTGCAAGTCTTGTACTACCTGTATGAGATCTAAACCCCAACGACACAAGCCCTACGGAACGCTCAAACAGCTTCTGATACCGGAACGTCCTTGGAACTCAATCTCTATGGATTTCATTGAGAAACTCCCCACTTCATCTGGCTTTGATTCTATCTTAGTAGTTGTTGACCGACTATCCAAGCAATCCATCTTCATTCCGACTCACGATACAATTACTTCCGCCCAACTCGCTCAACTATTCGTTATTCACATTTTCTCCAAGCATGGAGTTCCTTCTCATGTTACTTCCGACCGTGGTTCCGAATTCATTCCCACTTCTTCCACTCCCTCGGCAAAGCTCTTGACATGACTCTCCACTTCACCTCTGGTTACCACCCGGAAGGTGATGGTCAAACTGAACATACTAATCAGACTCTAGAGCAATATCTAAGGACCTACTGCACTTATCAACAAGATAACTGGTCCGACTTCCTTCCGCTCGCGGAGTTTGCCTACAACAATGCGCCCAGTGCGACTACCGGAGTCTCCCCGTTCTTCGCTAACAAAGGATACCACCCGAACATCACCATTCATCCCGAACATGATCTTGCTTCCGCCCGTGCTAAGGAATATGTTACCGATCTAGACGAACTACATCAGTTCTTGAAGGATCAGATTGCTGAAGCACAGAAGCGTTATCAAATACCTGCTGATAATCATCGTATGCCTGCGCCTGAATTCAAGATTGGTCAACAAGCCTTTGTGAAGGCACAATTCTTTAGAACTACTCGCCCTTCCAAGAAGCTCGCTGAAAAGTATCTAGGACCTTTTGAAATCATAGGTGAAGCAGGTACTCGCTCGTTCACCCTCCGACTTCCTGACTACCTCCGCTCCGTCCATCCGGTATTCCATGTTTCAATGCTTGAACCAGCTTCCGCCAACACCATTCCGAACCGTATTCAACCACCCCCTCCGCCAGTAGAAGTTGACAGTGTATTGGAATACGAAGTTGCTGAAATCCTGGACTCTAAGATCGATCGTTCCAATACTCCCTCCGCTACCTTCCGACAATTTCGCTATTTGACAGGCCATAATTTTAAGTACTTATATGAGTGTGTCAAATAAAATAGAACCAAACATTGATAAACAATCACAAATAGTGATGAACATCAAAATTGAATGAACAATCAAATGTACAATAAAGTGTTATTAACAATCATTGATATATTGTAAACAGTATCAGCTTGACAGCTTGTCTTTGTTCCTATTTGAACTTATTTGGTTCTATTTAATATTCTGGATTTTTTTTGAAAGAACATTTTTCAATGCAAATGTTTGTATATATTTGTTAATATCTCAGACTGTAGAGACTATCAATAGAAACATAAAATCATTTATTGCATCAAAATTGAATAAAAATTGCATCTGCAAATCACAAAATACTGATAAAATCATAAGTCTTTTGGATTTGTTGACATCTA
Organism: Crucibulum laeve; assembly: GCA_004379715.1. Lineage (NCBI taxonomy): Eukaryota > Fungi > Basidiomycota > Agaricomycetes > Agaricales > Nidulariaceae > Crucibulum > Crucibulum laeve. The sequence continues at coordinate 244,936 of ML213610.1, read as the reverse complement.
TTTATTAATAAAATTGTGACCCTTTATACTCTAATAATGCACAATTGATTTCTATTTGTATATTGGTTAGCCATTAATTTCTCATTAAGTTTTTAATAATTTGGTCTATTATTTGTTATTTAGTACTATTACTAATTTATTTTAAAGATTATCATTATAATAGATAGTTTCAGTCAAGGAAGCTTTTGTTTGTACTTGTATGATAAGAACATATAATAAAAGGCTGATGACAAATTAAATATACAAATAATTTTTTATCATAAGCAGCAAAATTCTTAGGATGATGTTATGCCCATGCCTTGGCAACCACAACTCTGCACATTACTCAGCAATCTGCACATCTCACATACAACTCTGCACCCTTGACTCTGTTTTCCACTTGTCCCTTGCGGGATTCTATTTAGATCTTGATTATCTTTTATCTATATTATTTATCTCTTGATTTATATTTATTTCCTTTTAGTTTTATTTTGCAACTCTGTTCCATCCTCATATATGTTTCATATCTTGTACCTAGTACTCTGCATTACTCATTTCTACTCTGTACTGCTTGTCTCCGAGTTTCTTAGTATTTAAACTTAGTTTATTTCACTTGTAACTTCAGTTAGAATATCAACTTAGTCTTCACTGCAAACTCACCTTGAGTCTGCACCATCTCCACACTCCTTTGTAGAACTCCTGCAAGGAGTTCTCTTCATTGTTCAGAACTCCACCTCAAGTTCTGTCTCTACCTTGCTCTCATCCTCTGAAATCCAGGGACAGCTAGTGGAAAGGGGCGCAGCACATAAGCTGAAGCTGAAGTTCCTAGTCTGCCTCAAGGCAATCCAACTCTGCACTCACCACCCAACAACCCTGCACCTAAGTCAGGCCTTTTCTGGCACAGTACTTAACAGATGAGTAAAACATATAATAGTTTTATTGTATAAGCATGTACAATGATGCACAAACAAATTTCTTTTTTGTATTTCAATCATACTTCACAATTCTTGATCAAAACAGCTCTTATTTGTTTGTATTTGTTTGATCTGATTTAAAGTACTTTACTGTACTTTGCAAGAGCAGAACTTTTAAATTGAATAACTAATATACAAATATAGCACAAACAGAAACAAATTTTCAATATTTCCATGTATATGTATTGCTACAGTATATTAAAGGTCAGAATGGTATTAACAAAGTGATGTCAATAAATCTAAAAACTCATGATTTGGTCAGTATTTTGTGATTTGCAGGTGCAATTCTTATCCAATTTCAACACAACAAACAATGGCATGTTTCTATTAACAGTTGCTACAATCTGAGATATTAACAAATATATACAAATATTTGCATCTATCCTTTGATTTCTTGTATTTTTTTTCTAATTATATTGCTGTTGTAATGAATACTATTGATCAAAGCAGCTCATATTTGTACATATTTACAATTATCTGGTTCTATTTGGTTTTCTTGATTTCCCCTTAATTCACTAATTTAATGTGAATTTTTATAATTTTTATTTATAGCTTGATTTACCTTGTCTCATTTATGTATTTTTATCATTTATTTTGAATTTTTGTGTAGTATATTTACAGTTTTGATCAAAGTCAGTCTTATTGATACCTATTTAAACTTGTTTATAAATTTTCATAATTTTATTCAATTTATTCTGAATTTTCCACTTTATAATCAGAGTAATGCTCAAAGCAGTGCTTATTTATATCTATTTATACTTGTCTGGTTTTATTTGGTTTTCTGCCCTTTTTTCCCCCAGATTTTATCCTTTTTTTAATGATTTTTATTTAATACTTAATGTACTGTATATCAATATAGTTAAGTTGGAGTTCACCCAGACTCTGGGGACTGTGGGAGGAGGCTCCATCTAGTAGTCCTGGCTGAGTTCAGCATTTTGAGCATATTGATAAGACTGCATCAGGACCAGATCTGGACTCACCCTGGACTCAACCTGGATTTTACTATAGCCTACAGTGATGTAAAAGAGTGAACTCCATCTGGAGTCTGTCTGAAGTCCAACAGGAATCATGGGGGAGTGTAAAGCCCTCTGTATATCTAAACATGTAGATAATTCATATATAAGAGTGTACATGCAAGCCTGTACATTATTTGTTTCCCTCATCAGCTCACCAAGGCTAAATGTTTCTTTCACTTATTTTAACAATTTTTTATTGAAAGTTTTTACCATGTTGACTCTTGGTTACATCATAACTAGGCTGTCTATTGATCATACCTTTAAGCTTTGACTTTAATAGGGCCAATTTTGGTTAATGGATTACTTTTGATATTCCTTGCTGAACCTTATCAATATCATTCACTCATGTTACATGCATTATCTCTTCTTTCTTTCTTTTTAATGATATCTTATGTTACTGTCAGGCACATCAACACAATCTACTAAGAGAGTGCTGAGGTTGATATGCAAACTATCAACTTAAGAGAAGAGAGGGAAGAGGAGTGGAGTAGTAGAGACCTTTGTATTGGCAGTAAGAAACAACCAGCTAAAGACTACAGAATAAGAACGTAAACTACTACTATATATACTAGAAGACCATGCACATAAGGTGCAACTAAAGCATGTTCAAATAATGAGGAAAACATGTGTAAGTAATATATCTACTGCGGCTGCATACTGTGAACATGTGTTACAAGCATGTATCTAATAAGAGATTGAAATGAAATAAGTACTACTACTGTGCGTTATCCTCATGTTGTAACATGAGCTGTCTTGTTTGTCTTTGTCATTGAAATTATAGAAACTGTTCTTATAATTAGAAAAGAAAAAGAAAAGAATAATCAAAATAAATGGTTCATGACATTACCCCCTCTCTAAGAATCATGTCCTTGTGATTAGATTGCTTCCGTTTCTGCCAGGCTTCCCATTGTTCTGAGACATATGTCTCCATCGATTCTTTGTTCTGATATATGGCTGTTAGGCTAGATACAGTGGTAGGTAACAAAAATGAACCAGGTGATGATGAAGAGGATTCCAACAATACTTGTGACAAGTAGTATTGTCTTTGTTGAGGGATCAAAGTCATAGGAGTCCATAGAATTCCTGAGTTTCAGGGTTTTGTTTCAAAGGAGTGTCAGGGTACAATTAATAACAAGCATGTCTGTAAGCATGGAGCAGCGGGATGATTTTTATGGAAGTCTTCAACCAGTTCAAGGCTATTTTCTAGGTTACCGATTGGTTCCCAGGATCTAGCTTCTTTTGGATAATTTTTCCAATCAACTAAATATTTCATTACAGGATGTCAGTTACAACCTCTTCCCTGTTGATCTATTCAGCTATCTAGAATAGCTTCCACTTCATATTTGGGTGTCCCATCAATAATGTCCAGAGGCGGGGGTGGTTCCTGGTTTTGAAATTCTGACGTCAGTTCTTTAAACGGTGTCAAGAGGGATTCATGTAAGACTGGATGTTTTCGTTTCCACTGGACCAGTAGTTTTAACTTGTAGGCTGATGATCCAACCTTTTCAAGTATCTCAAAAGGACCATATCTTTTATCTTCCAGTTTCTTGGCTGGATGGTCTGTATTGATATTGATTCCTTCAAGGTAAACCTTATCTCCAGATTTATAGTCTTGTGACGGTTTTGTTGATCTGTCATAGAAGTGTTTCATATTTTCAGCAGCAATTTTAAGCAATGCTTCTGCTTCTTGGCATGTACACGTCGTCATGTCTACAAATTCCTGTACTGATTGGGTTTTAACCATCCCTGTGGGTTCAATTCCTTTCCATGGGTGTTGTCCTGCATTAAGGAAGAACAGTGAATATCCGGTTGACATGTGAACCTTGTCATTGTAGGAGAATTTGGCTAATGACATCCATTCAGACCAATCATCTTGTCGATGATTAATGAAGATCCTTAGATAGAGTTCAACTTCTTGATTAACTCTTTCTGTCCGTCCGTCTGTCTGAGGGTGATATGCTGTTGATAAATTCTGTGTCATTCCTAGTAGTCCAAATAAATCTTTCATGAACTGAGAAGTGAATTGAGGTCCTCTGTCACTGATCACTCTTTTTGGTAATCCATGGTTCCTGAAGATATGATCTCTGAATTCCTTAGCAACTCCCATTGATGTGATTTCAATTGTTGTGGGAATGAATTTGGCTGCTTTGGTAAACCGATCTACTATCACAAGAATAGCATGTGATCCTAATGACTCTGGTAGAGGTCCGATTAGATCAACTGATATTATCTCCCAGGGTTTGGTCGGAATTGCGTTAGGTACTAGTGGTGCAGCTGGTGAAGTGCGGTTTGCTTTAGTTCTCTGGCAAACTTCACATCCATCAATATATTTCCTTATGTCTGCTTGTAGTCTAGGCCACCAGTAATTCCTTGTAATCAATTCCTGGGTTTTATATCTTCCTGGATGTCCTGCAAGAGTGATGTCATGATGAAGATGGATAATTTCTTCTCTGAGTTTTTTATCTCTTGGTACATAGATACAATGCATCCAAGTGATAGTTCCATCTTCGAGTTCTTTCCAACCATTTTCTTTGACTGCTAGGTTTCTTTCAATGACTTTGTCTCTATTTTTTGATGCTCTTTTGATTCGAGACATCAGAGATCCGTTGATTCCTACAACATTGTGTTGCCGAAAATATTCTGGTTTAAGCATGATGACATTTTCATTGTCATTTACCCCTCTTTCATGACCTGCTTGTCTTGAGAGGAAATCTGCTTTAGCCATTTGTTTTCCAGCTTTATGTTGTAGTGTGAAATGAAATTCTTGCATTTCAGTGACCCATCTGGCTTGTCAATGATTTAATTTCTGAGGTTTTCTAAAATATTCAAGATTTTTGTGATCTGTCCAGATCTCAAATATTTCTGTTGTTCCTAAAAGATATTGTCTCCAATTATCTAAAGCCGTCATTATTGCTAGCATTTCTTTGTCATATATCTCATAATTTCTTTCTGTGCTATTTAAAGCATGAGATATAAATGCTATGGGTTGCCATGTTCCATCAAATTGTTGTTGGGAAAGAATTCCTCCATTCGCAAAATCTGAAGAATCAACTTCTACTTGGTATTTGCCTGTATTGTTTGGCATTGCTAATACTGGTGCTGAAGTTACTCGTTTCTTCATTTCTGCGAATGCTTCATCTTGTTCCTTTGACCATTTCCAAGTATTGTTTCCAGTTAATTCAGTTAAAGGTTTTGCTACATGAGCAAATCCTAATATAAACTGTCTATAGAAATTGACAAATCCAAGGAATTGTCAAACGTCTCGTTTGTTCTGAGGTGTTGGCCATTCAACTACTCCTTTGATCTTTGCTGGATCCATTCTTACTTGGTTATGTGATACAAGAAGACCGAGGTATTCAACTTCTGCTTGTTCAAATGTACATTTCTCTGATTTTAAAAAGAGTTTATGGTCTTTGAATTTTTGTAAAACTCTTTTTACCATGATTCTGTGTTCTTCAAGTGTGGCTGTGAAGATCAGAACATCATCCATGTAGATAATGACTTTTCCTTCATCTATTTCTGCTTTAAAGATCGAATTCATCATAGTTTGGAAGGTTGCCAGTGAATTGTCAATCCAAAGAACATGACTAAAGGTTCAAATAATCCTCGATTGGTTCAGAATGCTGCTTTCCATTCATCTCCGTCTTTGATCCTGACATTGTTGAATCCCCATCTGACATCTAATTTTGTGAAGTACCTTGCTTTCCTGAGCTTATCAACAAGTTCTTGTATAAGCGGCAGTGGGTATCTATTTTTAATTGTGATGTCGTTCAGACATCAGTAATCCTGTATTGGTCGAAGAGTTTCATCTTTTTTCTTAACAAAGAAGAATGGTGATGCCATTGGCAACTTTGATGGTCTGATTCATCCTGATTCAAGATTCTCTGTAAGGAATTTATCAAGTTCTCCTTGTTCTGCTAGGTTTAAGGGATAGATTTTACAATCTAAAACCTTAGCATCTGGAATCAACTCAATCACATGATCCCATGGTCGTCTTGGTGGCATTTCATCAAAGGATTCCTTGGAGAAGACATCTTTAAACTTGTGATAGGCCTTTGGTACTGTTTGTACAAACATCCTTGTCTTTTTCGCTTTAAATTGCTCTTCAGCTAGTTTAGACGATTTGGTTTGAAATGCTCTAATTTCCATTTCCTGATTTAGATCAACAATTAGAAGATGTTCTCCATCTTCAATTTCAGGTTCATCAATTTTCATGATGTCATTGTCTTCTTCTGGTAATAGAGTTTGAACTAATGGGATATATTCCAATGGACATCTTGTAAACTTTATTTCAGAAAGTTTCCAATCAATCTCGGGATTATGGAGTTTTAACCATTCATGACCAATGAACATCTGTGCCTTTCCAAGGTTAGATACTGCAAAATGAAGTTGTTTCTGATGATCTTTGATTCGAACATTCATTTCAACATAATCTGTAATTGATCCTCTGGAATTGAATGTTCCATCTGCATTGTAAATGGGAATTGGATGCGGGTATTTATGTGTATTGATTCTGTTTTCTTTTGCAAATGTTGCATCAATGCAACTTCCAGTACATCCGCTATCTAGTAGTGCAACTAATTTAAACTTTCATTTATCATCAATTGTTTGAGCGACTAGTTCTAGATCCATTTGTTGACCATAGTTCCCTCGAATGTATTTCTTAGGTTGTCTTAATTCATTAAGAGCCTCAATAACTTCTTTGTCTGTGAGTTTATTGAGTTCCTTAATTGTTTGATCAGAGACTTCCTTTGATCGCTTAGTATGAACCCACATATTAAGGATTCCAATTGCCATTTCTGGTTTATGAATCTTAATTTGTCTGGCAGTCCATTCTGTGCTTCCATTCTTAACCATTGTACTGTTAAAGTTCCTAGCACTCAATTCATTCTGTTTCTTTAATAAATCATCAAATTTCAAATTTGGAATTACTACATTTGAAGAAACAAAAGAGGAATTGTCCGTAGTCAGCACATTCATGCTTATATCTGACTTAACTGAAAACCTGCTTTGCATAATTGCTTGGCGATTTTCAGTAATTCAGGGCTATAAACTACTGGTGTCATACTACTGATGTCCGTGGATGTGCTAGCTACTGGTGTGTCCGTGGTGACTACTCGAGTTGCATACAGAGTGTTCTGTGTCTGGTATTTTCATTTGAAGAAAGTAGACTTCTACTCCCTTCATCCAGTTTGTTGCCTGTGTCTTGTCACCATGATAAGCTTTTGGCTTCTCAGGTCTGAGACAAGGTTCAGCGAGTTCATTCCATTTATCCATCGCTTTTGCGATCTGTTCCGTTGCTTTGGATGACCTTTCCAAAAAAGGCACCCAACTTCTTAGTAGTGCTAGTATTCCAACTAGCAAGTTGTAAAACAATTCTAACACCGAAGGGGTCAGTGCTTTGAATGTTCCTGGTTCATGGTGGCAGGGTCGATTATAATGGGGTCTGACATTTCTTCAGGTTTCCTTGTTTAATTGGTTTACAAGGTATTCCCAATTTTCTGGTTGGGCGAGGGCTTCTCTATTGATGTAGAGGTCGATGGGGAGTGTGTTGGGATCGTAGGAATCTACAAAGGCTTCAAAGTCAGAGGGTGTGTTGGGGTATTCGGGGGTGTTTAGGAGGGTTGGAGTGTGGTATCGGATAATAGGGATCTCAGGGGATAGTTCCCTGGGCATGATGATTTGGTAGACAGGTTGGCAACGGGGTTTGGGTGTGTAAGGGATGATGTGGATGGTGCGGGAGCAGAGGGTACGGGCTGTTTGAGACCTAATAACTGGCATACAAAAATCTGTGCTGAATGATGAAGTGTAGCTTCACACTATTGTCCAATAGTGGACCTTTCAAATCAAACAGTAGGGAGACACAAAAGTAGACCGCTTTCTTGAGATACAAAACTAGTGTCTTCTTCTCTTCCAAAAGACCACTAGCAGATTGCAAAATCTCCAAAGATCAAATGCACTCCCTTGATGATCAGCGACAAAGAGATGGGCTCAATGTTTCTCGATGTTATGCTGTCAGGTTTGATTTACATAATGTTCTACATCTGCAAGCTAAGAGGATAAGAAAAAGGGATGGGGTAGAATAGGGGAGGGTGAGTTATGATGAACGGTGAGGGAAAGGGATGTAACATAGTTTGGGGTAGTTTGAGTAGCAAGGTCGGTTGAGGAGAGTCTTTAGCTTTTGTCAGGCACGTCAACACAATCTACTAAGAAAGTGCCAAGGTCAATATGCAAACTATCAACTTAAGAGAAGATTACTTCACTTGTAACTCCAGTTTGAATATCAACTTAGTCTTCACTGTAAACTTGTCTTGAGTCTGCACCATCTCTGCACTCCTTTGTAGAACTCCTGCAAGGAGTTCTCTTTGTTGCTCAGAACTCCACCTTGAGTTCTGTCTCTACCTCACTCTTGTCCTCTGAAATCCAGGGACAGCTAGTGGAAAGGGGCACAGCACATAAGCTGAAGCCAAAGTCCCTAGTCTGCCTCAAGACACTCTGTCTCCACACTCCACACTCACTTACCCAACAACTCCATGCCTAAGTCAGGCCTTTTCCAGCTCAGCACTTAACAACAGTGAACACTCCTTTCTTCTGTATTGTATGATAATTTCCTCTGCTATATTTTTAATGTTGGTGTGTTACATCCATGCCTTGGCAACCACAACTCCGCACATTATCCAGCAACTCCACACATCTCACACACAACTCCACACCCTTGATCCTGTTCTCCACTCATCCCTCACAGAATTCTATTTAAATCTTGATTATCTTTTATCTATATTGGTTATCTCTCAATTTATATCTATTTCCTTTTAGTTTTATTTTGTGACTCTGTCCCATCCTCATACATGTTTCATATCTCATACCTAGTACTCTGCATTACTCATTTCTACTCCATAATACTCATCTCCGAATTTTCTAGTATTTAAACTTAGATTACTTCACTTGTAACTTCAGTTTGAATATCAACTTAGTCTTCACTGTAAACTTGTCTTGAGTCCACACCATCTCTGCACTCCTTTGTAGAACTCCTTGCAGGAGTTCTCTTTGTCACTCAAAACTCCACCCCAAGTTCTGTCTCTACCTCACTCTTGTCCTCTGAAATCCAGGGACAGCTAGTGGAAAGGGGTGCAGCACATAAGCTGAAGCCAAAGTCCCTAGTCCACCTCAAGACACTCCGCCTCCGCATTCTGCACTCACTTACCCAACAACTCCATGCCTAAGTCAGGCCTTTTTCAGCTCAGCACTTAATATGGTGAATCTTCAAGACTGATATGCTGTACATTGGAAGTGCTCTTTAACCTTTTATACTAATGATGAGTCATGATCCAAAATGAAACCAACTTTACATGAATCCAAGGGTCTCTGAAAATACATAATTACATGAGTTTCTGTGTTCTTAGTAATATTTTATAACATATTATGTTTTAACTAGCTGGAACAGCAAAAAAGCTGCTTCCATACATTAACTCTCTTCTCACTAGCTTAGGAAATTTTTGATTCAGAATTATTGTCAAGGTCCAATGTATGCTATACAGTAATACTTGTGAGTTTTCACTGAAACTGTCAAAGAAAGGTGCTTAATTACATAATTTGACCATGCAGGGACAGCTAATTCTGGATGTCCTTCCCATTCATGCTGCATTTGACTGCTTCTGTGTATTTCATTGTTTTGAATTTCTTATCCTCTACTTCCTATAACTTCTGATATCTCTTGAGAATTCTGTTAGCTGTTTTGAAATTTTAATGTAAGAAATGAGATGTCTAATGGCATTATAAATGCATATACCTCATATTCAAAGAAATTGGGTTCCAGTACACTGGGATGGTTTTCAGAACTGTCAGAAAGACTCTTTTGAAGGGACTCTGCTCCCTCATTTGATCTATTCAAATTCAATTCTAGGGCCTTGGGAGGTCTTTACCATCCCCCATGTAATCACTAGGAATCCAGGTGGAATCCTAGGAATTTAAGTGGATTCCAAGTGGATTCCAGATGGAATATACTTATAATTATTGTAGTATTTTGAACTATATATTTCAATTACTTTTCACCCCATTACAATAAGTTTTGGAATGGAAGTGGAATATTCCATGGAATCCATCTGGACTCCATCTGGACTCCATAAATTCTGGTAGGAATGGAATGATTCCATGGATTCCATAGCATATATTAATATATAATTAAAAATAAATTAGTGTACCCAACAGGAATTGAATGTAAGCACAGATAATAATGACAAATCATAGTCTATGCAGTGCTTATAACCACTGAACCAGTGGGGCATTGTAAAATACAGTGTATTAGCACTATTGATAGTTCTCATACTAGCACATCATATGACTATAAGGTGCATGTGCTGTACTTGTCACCTGCCTCTCCATCTCTGCTGCTTCTACATCTCCTTGTCACCACCATCTTCCTTGCTACCACATCCTCCTCACTATGGCCAACAACTATGACTACAACTACAACTACAACTACAACTATGACAATGATGATGAGGACAACTACACTAACCACCACTACCATCACCACAGCAATCAGGAGGGTAAGAATGGGCTGGGAGAATGACAAGAGGACAAAGAGGCCCAAGGTGCATATGCTACACATACTGTAGGCCCCTCATTTATGCTCACTCATTCCAAAGCCCCACCTCTTTGCTAGAGCCCTGTCTCCCTGCTGACAGCTCAATTCCAGCAACAATAATGGCTATGAGCCTGTGCTTGCCATGTCAACCTTACCTCCACCATGTATCTATGCTTCCACATCAGTAGCACAACAACAACAGGCCCACCACTACTACCACCACCACCTCTCCCTGTGCATATGCCTGGCTTCGTGGCTCTTTGTCATTTTCACCAGCAGCACAACAGGGAGACCACCACCACCTCTCCCTGTGCATATGCCCAGCTCTGCATCTTGTCATCATTCTCACCAGCAGTGCAACAGGGAGGCCACTACCTCCTCTCCTGTGCATATGCCTGGCTCCCCATCTTGTCATTTTCACCACCAGTGCAACAGGGAGGCCACCACCTCCTCTCCCTGTGCATATCCCCAGCTCCCTGTCTTGTCATTTTCACTAACAGTGCAACAGGGAGGCCATCACCTCCTCCCTGTGTGTATGCTCAGCTCCCTGTCTTGTCATTTTCACCACCAGTGCAACAGGGAGGCCATCACCTCCCTGTGCATATGCTTGGCTCCCCATCTTGTCATTTTCACCACCAGTGCAACAAGGAGGCCACCATCTCCTCTCCCTGTGTGTATCCCCAGCTCTTGCATCTCTTTGTCATCTACACCACCAGCACAACAAGGAGGCCACCACTACTGTGATCTCTGCATAATTTATTATTTTATTTATTATTTTTATTTCTGTTCTTTTTTGTTTGTATTGTAATAATCTATTAATGTATGCTAATTAAATATATGAATGAATATATGTAATATAAGTTAATAAGAAGTGAAGTGAGAAACCAAATAAAAAAAGTTCCTGTATTGTAAGGTTTTAATTTTTGTCAATCCTGAAAAGTAGCAGTAAATCACATGTCACAGGACCTGTCACACCTATCTTTGCAAGTCACACTGTTGTAAAATCTCCTCTTCAGTTACATCCACCACAATCCACAAAGATGTTAAGTGCTATGCCAGAGAAATGCTGACTTAGGGGTGGAGATGTCAGATAATGAGGGCAGAGTGTGGAGACAGATTGCCTTGAGGCAAATTAGGGACTTTGGCTTCAGCTTATGTGCTGCACCCCTTTCCACTAGCTGTCCCTGGATTTTAGAGGATTAGAGCAAGGTAGAGACAGAACTTGGGGTGGAGTTCTGAGCAACAAAGAGAACTCCTTGCAGGAGTTCTACAAAGGAGTGCAGAGATGGTGTGGACTCAAGACAAGTTTACAGTGAAGACTAAGTTGATATTTGAACTGAGGTTACATAGTGAATTAAGTAGGTTTAAATACTAGAAGTCCAGAGACAAGTAGCTGCAGAGTAGAGACAAGTAATACAGAGTACTAGGTACAAAATATGAAATGTATATGAGACTTGAAGCAAACTGCATAATTGTAACTAAAGGAAATAGATATAAATCAAAAGATAAAAGGAAATAGATATAGATAATCAAGATCTAAATAGATGTCCACAAGGGATATGCAGTGAATGGAATCAGGGAGTGCAGAGTTGTATGTGAAGGGTGCAGAGTTGATGATAATGTGCAGAGTTCAAGTTGCCAAGGCATGGATGTAACAGTATTCCCCTTTTAGGACTGAACCCTGAGGTCCATCAGGATTGGTGATTGGTGTTGTTTGCATGTGGCTGAGTAGGGATATATATGATGGGTGGTGGTTGATGCACTTCTAGTAAAATTTTCCCATCTTGTGCTAAACTCTTTACTGCAATGTCTTCCTCCCAGCAACCTGCTTCCAATGTCCCTGAAGAGGATGAATTTGCCAAAGCCATGTGCCTGGTCCAGGCAGAGGCTGCGGCAAAATTAGCAGCGATTGCAGAGAAGAAGAAAGAGGCAGACAAGGTGAAGAGAAAAGCAGAGGAGGAGAGGATAGCACAGGAAGAGGCTGAGTGTAAAAAGGCAAAAATGGAGAAGGTGGAAAAGGAACACTGTGACAAGGAGGCTGCAGAGGCAGCAGAGATGGATGTGGACAAGGGTGAGGACAAGGATGAGCTCACGGAGGTTGTACAATGCCATGAGAAGAGGACCAGGATGATGCAGAATACTGCACTTTCTAAAAGAAGGAGATTGAAAGAGGTGGATGAAGAACGGAGAAAACTTGAGGAGGTGAGTAATGAGTTTCAATTCTCTTTATTGTTGACTGATAAGTGTTATAGAGCATTTATCAGGGTGTGCAGCAGTTTCCCAAAAGACCAGCAAGTGATCCGCATCAAGTGAGTATTCTCCATTTGGTGTAATGTATTGCTGATGCAGGAACATAGTATTCTTGCTTTGCAGATGGATTCAACTATGTGAATGGGACTTGGTGGGAAATGGACAAAGTCCATCCCTGCTTGAAGTGTGCGCACAATGGCACTATCTGCTGGTGTCAAGTTATTGATCTACACAAGCACAACTTGTGCTTGTGATGTTTTGATAAGAAAAGACCATGCTTCAAAGAGCTGGTAACCCATATTCCAAATAAGCAACAACAGGCGCAAGTGGACTCCAATAGTGAGGAAGAGGTGGGCCCATCAAGGAGGGCAAGGGTAGAGAGTGGGAGTTTGGAGAGCCAGGCTTTGCTGGCTATGACACGGGAAACCAGGCCTTCATGTGGGAATCAACGGCCACATTCAGGGATCTTACAAGAGAGATGTGTGGTGCAGTGTGTGAGATACACTCTGCAGTCAACTGTCTGGGTCAAGATCTCTGTGATGTGCTTCAAGACCATGCAGACACACAACTCTGGAATGCCAAGGCACAGGAGGTGATGACAAAGGTGATGGAGTCCATCTCTTCGGAGGTGTGGATCAACTGGAAGAGGGCGGAGTTGTGGAAGAAAAGGGAGAGGGAAGCTAGGGCAACAGCTGCGAAACAAGCCATTGAGAAGAGTGGTGAGGATATGGAGATGGGAGCTGAGAGTGCAGAAAATGAGGAGGAACCTGTGGAGATGATGAGTGAGAATGCAGAGTTGGCTAACAAGGTGGTGGGGAACAAGCAAGAGGGTGCAGAGGGAGTAGAGCAGGAGGTGGAAAATGGTCAAGGGAACATGGAGATGGTGGACAAAGAGGTGGAGAATAATGTTAGGGAGAACAGAGAAGTGAGGGAGGGTGGAGAAGTCAAGGAGAGCCAGACTCTCCAAGATTAAATGTATATATGGACTTTTATTTTGTTTTCTTTTTTGTATGTGATTTTCTTGTGGGTTTTGAAGTGGGATGACATTATAAGTTGAAATGAAGTGAGAAGTGGTGGAGAACAGATGGAAATGTGTGGAGAACTATGAAGTATGTATGGAGAAAGGTGGACAATGTTCAGGAAAGTGGAGATTGAGACAGAAATGAAATAAATGAAATCTATAATTTGTCTAGAGGGCCAGGAAAGTGGAGATATCTTTGATGGAAGTCCTGTAACAGTTCCTGAGCATGATCTAATCTGGTAGCAGGGAGCCAAGATTTGGATTTGTCAGTGTCTGCATATCCAAGCCAGCGGACTTTGTATTGGAGTTTACAATGTTTGTATTGCCTGTCTATTTTGGACTCAAGAATCTCTTCAACTTTGTACTGAATGTCACTGTCAATCTCAACAGGAGGAAGTGGACTAGGTACCCAGCCAGGGATGGTGTTTTCATGATGGGGTTCAAGCATAGAGACATGGAAGATGAGGTGAACAGTGTGCATGGAATTGGGAAGGTGGAGAGTGAAGAATTGGGAGCTAATATGACCTATAATTTCATAGGGACCTAGGAATTTCTCTGAGAGCTTCTTAGCAGGCCTAATAGTGTTAAAGAACTTTGCTTTGACAAATACTTTTTGACCAAGTTGGAAGTCCGGTGCAGGAATCCTAGTTTTGTCTGCAGAGATCTGATATTGCTTCTGTGCTTCAGCAATTTCCAAACGTAGGAACTGATGGAGTTGATCAAGATCTACTGCAAGTTGTGGGCTTTGGAGGATGTAATGTCATGTTTGGGATGAATGGAGATGGATGGATTGTAGCCCTTGTTGGCAAAGAAAGGAGACACACCAGTAGTAGTGCTGGGTGCATTATTGTATGCGAACTCCACAAGGGATAGAAGGTCATGCCAATTGTCCTGCTGATAGTTGCAGTAAATCTGAAGGTATTGCTCAAGAGTTTGATTAGTACATTTGGTCTGGCCATCACCTTCCGGATGATAACCCAAAGTGAAGTGGAGTTCCATATTGAGAAGCTTGCTTAAAGAGCAGAAAAAATGGGAGACAAACTCGGTGCTGCAGTCTGAGGTAACATGCAAGGGAACTCCGTGCTTGGAGAACACCTGAATGACAAATAACTGAGCAAGTTCTGCGGAGGTAATGGTATCATGAGTGGAAATGAATATGGATTGCTTGGTGAGTCAATCAACAACTACCAAAATGGAATCAAAACCACTGGAGCTAGGGAGTTTCTCTATGAAGTCCATTGATATCAAGTGCCAGGGTCTAACAGGAATGGGAAGCTGTTTGAGAGTACCATAGGGTCAGTGCCATTGAGGTTTAGAGCACATACAAGTAACACAAGACTTGCAGAATTTTTTGACCATAATACGGATGTTTGGCTAAGTATATTTGCATTGTATAAGAGTAAGAGTCTTGTTTTGTCCAAAGTGACCAGATAGAATGTGATTGTGCTTGTATTGTACAACATGTAGGTGGAGATCAGCTATGTCCAGCATGTAGATTCAATTATTGAGGTGGAGAAGTCCTTGTGGATTGCAAGTCCAGCATGGTAAAGTGGGAATGGTGGGATGTGCTATGGTGATCAGGTTGTTCACTAAGGATGCTAAGATATCTGAATGGAGTTTCTCAACATCCATAAGCAGAGTGCCACGGAGAACCAGGAATGAAAGAATAGTAGTGCGGAGTGAAGTGGTGAGTTGTTCTTGGGTGAATACCAGTTGGTAATTGTGCAGATTAACCTTGGCATAGTCACTATTCCCCTCTTTTGGGTAGACATCCCATTGTCTAGTTAAAGAGTCGGGCTTTGTGCCTAATTTACCTGGGCAGAAATGGATGATAAGATTAAACTGGGAGAGGAATTCCGACAATCGTGCTTGACAGCATGTCAAAATCTTCATGGTAGCAAAGTATTCTAAATTCTTGTGATCAGTGACAACATCTATAGGAAGAGCTGCACCTTCAAGATAATGTTGCCAAGTTTGGAATGTGGCAAAGATCACCAGGAGTTCTTTATTGTGGGTGTTGTAGTTTAATTCTGCTGCGGTAAATGTGCAAAAGTGGAATGCAATTGGATGAATTTCACCAGTGGGAAGAACAATAGATAAGATGGCCATTAGGGCATAATCAGAAGCATCTGTTTCTATGATGGTCTGAGCATCAGGAATCCAATGAGTGAGTATAGGAGCAGTGGTGAAAGCCTTCTTGAAAGTATTGAAGGACTTTGTACATTCCAAAGACCAGTTCCATGCAGAGTCCTTGTGTGTGAGGTGGGTAAGTGGGACAATGATGTTGGATTAGTTCCAGATGAATCAACAATAGAAATTAGCAAAACCTAAGAAAGACTGAATGTCTTTCACTTTGTGAGGTTCTGGCCATTCCTGAATAACTTTGATCTTATCTTCAGCCATCTTCAAACTGTCAGAGGAGAGGATATAGCCAAGGTATTCCACCTGTTCAGAGTGAAATTCACACTTATCTGTGCGGGCATAGAGACCATGCTTGTGGAGTTGTTTGAGTACCTTGCAGACATGAGAATGGTGTTGAGAGAGATCATTGGAGTAGATAAGAATGTCATCAAGGTAAACAATGATGCAGACATTGAGTAAGTCAGAGAATATGTCATTCATAAAACATTGGAAAGCTGCAGGTGCATTAGAGAGACCGAAGGGCATTACCATCCATTCAAAGGAGCCATAGCAAGTGCAAAAAGTGGTTTTCCATTCATTGCCTTTGGCAATACAGACTAGATGGTAGGCATGATGTAGATCAATCTTTGTATAGAGACAAGCCTTGCAAGGGCTGTTCAAAAGGTCAGAGATCAGGGGTAAGGGATAGCAATCCTTTTTGGTGATCTTGTTGAGACCTTGGAAATCTACACAAAGTTGAAGGGAGCCATCCTTTTTCTGAACAAAGAGGACAGGTGCACTGTATGGAGAATTGGTTGAGCAAATGAAACCACTGGTCAAGTTTTCATCAATGAATTCATGGAGAGCAGCAAGCTTGGATTGCAAAAGGAAATAGATGGAGCCGAGAGGCAGAGAAGTACCTTCTTCAAGGTTGATCTTGAGATTGTAAGGGCGGTGTGGAGCAAGTTGGTTGGCCTTGGCTTTACTGAATACATCTGTGAATTTGTGGTACTCAGCAGGCATGGTGGAAAGGTCAGCCAGTTTGACAGTCCCTGCCAAGAGGGTTGGAGTAGACAGACTGGAGGGTTGGATTTGGAAGACTTGGGCACCCTCTAACTTCATGGCAAGTGTGAAGGCTACTGAGTTGATAAGAGAGACCAAAAGTTTTCCAAACAGAGTATCCAATGGTGAAGGTGGAGAAGGGTTTTCCACTGCAGGTAATGTTGCCATATGCGTGGAGAGGGTTGACAAGTGTGGAGAAGACCCTGTGGAGCAGAAAGAAATAGTTTTAGCTACCCAATCAATCAATGGATTGTGCTGGCAAAGCCAATTATATCCAAGAACCAGAGCAAACAGAATCTAGAGGAGTTATGTAAAACTCAAGAGCTAGGGTTTCACCAGAGGGAAAAACAGTGGGAAAGGAGACTGTCTGAGTGATTACCGCATTGGTACTTCCATCTATGAGATGCAGTTGAATGGGAGAAACAGGTTGGCATTCTAGAGAATTTTGTAAAACAAAGGAGGAATCTATAAAACAATGAGAAGTGCCACAGTCTATCAATGCTTGAAAAAGGAGTGGAAAACTAAGAGAAGAGAGCAGAATTGTAAGGGAATTGGGGTTAGAAAGAGCAGATACATTGAGACAGGCCTCCTTAATTGTGCAGTTGGAGACAATGCAGCTCTCAGCCTGCACAGAGTCTGAAGAGCTGCTCTCTATTTTTTCAAGTCTGGAGAGTTGGACTTCTTCTCCTCAGCTGTCACTGCATGGGCTTTGGCTTTGGAGGTTCTAGAAGAGGATCTGGGGCAGTCTCAGGCCATGTGACCACTACCACCACAGAACATGCATAGGTTGCTATCCATGTGGCATTTGTGTTCCTCGGCAGTGAGCTTGCCATCTTTTCCTAATTTGGATGATAAGTCAGGCTTCTTGGCTGAGGTGCTAGCCTGATTGGATGAAGAGGAATTGTGGGGTTTTGAAGAGGATAAAGAACTGGAGGACAATGATGAAGAGGAGGTGGAGTTGCCTTTGGATGAGGTGGACTTCTGCTGATTCTTAGACTTGTCTGTGTTTGATTTCTTGGACTTTTTGGGCTTGTCAGCAGAGCCACGTTTTTCTTGCATGATCTCATTCTTGCGCTCCCAATAACACCTGTCAATGACTTTGGTGAGGTCCTTCATTTCTGTCAATTTCCTGTGTTTACCAATATCGCTCATGCGGTCCTTAATGTGGTCAAGGAGACCTTCATAAAATCAATGATGGAATGCTGTTTCTCCATAATTGTCATTGAGTTTGGACTCATAGTGATTGAATAACATAATGTATTTGGTGATGTGCTGGTTCTCCTTTATGGTGAGGTTCTCTATTTGAGTCTTGGCATTGCCTTCTGGGTCATCGGGCCCAAAGTTGGTGTGGAGTTCATAGATGAACTCATCATAGTTGTCTAGCCAGAGAGGAGGGTTGCAAGTTTCACCCATAATACCAGGTTCAAACCAGTTCAGAGCAGTACCTTTAAGATAAGAGATGGCAAATGTGATTTTGGATGTATCAGTCCAGAAAGCCATTGGATGGTTGCAGTAATGTAAGTTGCATTGGAACAAAAAGCTTCAGAATTTTGTGGAGTCCGAACCATCAAATGTGTCTGGGTTGCAGAGTTTGGACTTGGCTGTATGCTCAGCACCAGCAGGGTGGCAAATAGCCTGAGCAACATCCACGAGGGCTTCTGCAAGCCCATAGGCTGGGATGGACAGAGAACAAGAATGACATTGGCTAGCTAGAGCAGGGGGAGTGTTGTTGTGATCATCACCATCATCACCATCATCATCACCATCGTTACTGCCACTGTTACCACCTGGAGGACCTTCTGGGTCCGGGGCGGGATCATCTGGTGGGGGTGCCATAGGTTGTTTGGGTGGAGGTGGAGGTGGATTGTCATCACGACTAGGAGTGGGTGTATTTGGTGGATGAGACGCGTGACTGGCAGTATTGCTACCTCCTGGAGGTGGAGTAGCTGAGGTAATCACAGTCATTGCCTTAACCACCTTAACTTTCTTAGTAGCTGTTTTGGTGCGAGAAGCCATGGGAGATTTGAACAAGTACTAGTGAAAGGTACAAGTTCAAATATACTGTTAAGTGCTATGCCAGAGAAAGGCTGACTTAGGGGCAGAGATGTTGGATAACAAGGGCAGAGTGTGGAGATGGATTGCCTTGAGGCAAATTAGGGACTTTGGCTTCAGCTTATGTGCTGCACCCCTTTCCACTAGCTGTCCTTGGATTTCAGAGGATGAGAGCAAGGTAGAGACAGAACTTGGGGTGGAGTTCTGAGCAACAAAGAGAACTCCTTGCAGGAGTTCTACAAAGGAGTGCAGAGATGGTGCAGACTCAAGACAAGTTTACAGTGAAGACTAAGTTGATATTTGAACTGAGGTTACATAGTGAAGTAAGTAGGTTTAAATACTAGAAGTCCAGAGACAAGTAGCTGCAGAGTAGAGATGAGTAATGCAGAGTACTAGGTATGAAATATGAAATGTATATGAGACTTGAAGCAAACTGCATAATTGTAACTAAAGGAAATAGATATAAATCAAAAGATAAAAGGAAATAGATAATAGATAATCAAGATCTAAATAGATGTCCACAAGGGATATGCAGTGAATGGAATCAGGGAGTGTGGAGTCATATGTGAAGGGTGTGGAGTTGATGATAATGTGCAGAGTTCAAGTTGCCAAGGCATGGACATAACAAAAGATCTAAAAATATCCATCACTCAATATTCATTGCAATACATGTTTTACTGATCCTGCTTTCAATCTAGCCCCTCCTGCAGCAGAACAGCCTGCATTTTCAAGCCACAAGAGGGCTATGTCTGCTACTGATACCTCACACAACAAGCAAGCCAAGAAGGCTAAACCTGCCCTGAATGTTGAGCTTACAGAAAGTGTAGTAGGGGGGAAGGGAGGAAAGAGTCAGGGAGCAAAGGGAAAGGGAAAGGGAAAGGCAATAAGGT
>ML213610.1:203598-218341 GCA_004379715.1 Crucibulum laeve | reverse complement strand
TTTTGAGCAGTGAATAAAAATGAATTCACATACATCTTCAGCTGTGCCTACAAGGCCTCATTCACTCCTGAAACCATTAAGGCAGCATTCCGAGTCACTGGAATCCACCCATTCTGTTGCAGGGTCATCACTGAATTTCAGATGAAACCCAGCCTCACAACATCTGTTAAAGGCACCTTCCCACTCCCTCAACCAAGCCCTGTGTGTGCAGTCATGGCAGCAATGTCAGTGAATCCACCAACAGCTCTAGCAATATCACCTTCAACACACATCCGCCATCAGCCATTTGGAATGGACTCACCAATATCTACTACCCCCCCTTCAACTCCATCACTCCAAAGATCAGCCTCATGTTTAGAGGCTGATCCTGCCTTGTTCACACCTTCAAAATGTATACAAACACTGTATGCTGCAATCTTGTCAACATCTTCAGGCTCATGCCTTGTTGCAAAGGCTAAGCTCACCTCAGCAACACCAATCACAGCTCCAGTCCTCAAAACACTCCCTCCACTTCCTCAATCTGACTGGTCACTTGCCAAACAAACTCCTGCTCACCAAACTAATTAGGAATTGCAACACAAAAATGCAAGATTGCGTACACACCTCAAACAAGCTTCTGTTATCAATCAGGTTCAAGGATCTGTTATTGAGGGTGCACATGCAACCATGGTGATCCAGAATCTCCACCTCCTGAAGCTCAATAGTGCTCTTCATGGGAAGGAGAAGGAGTGGGGGTCTAATTGCACATTGGTGATTGACTCATCTAAAGGCCAGGTCTTCTCATCTGCAGCTGTTCTTGAGGGACTTTGGGCACAGAAAGAGAGGAAACAGACAGAGGAGGCTCAGAAGAAGGCAAAGGCAGATCTTTGGGCAGCAAAGAAGGAGGCACAAACAAAACTAGATGCAGAGTGGGTGAGAATCAAAGCAGACCACAAGAAAAATATTGCAGAATGGAAGCTTACCTGTGCAAACCTTCAAAGAGATGGCATTTCCAAAAAGAATTTGCCTAAGGCTCCAACCAGACCATGAAAGCCAACTCTTCCAGCCAATTTTGGGGCCATAATTGACGACAACAACGAAGAATTGCAAGAAGAAGATGAATGCAATAATGATTGATATCAACCAGATTCCACGCCCTGCTAATTCTGCACCCTGTGACACCTTTGTCATGCTTGTCCCAAGTCATGCAAAATGTGACATTTGGGCACTTATCTCATTTATGCTCTCATAGTCTCAGTTCATTATAATCTGTTGCATATAATATAGTAATTGGTAGAATAGACACTAGGCTTCCAAATTATCAACTTTTTTTTGCATAGAAAGAATGTGTGCAGTTATAAATTTGCATGCACACTTTTGTGTCCCAAGGACCGCCAGTACACTGTATAGTCCAAGTACAGTCCAAGTGAATCTGAGTGGAATTTTAGCAGAGTAACTATTATATATCACTGGTAAGGTTATGTAATCATATTACTAAGCATTGTACAGTTGTTATTGTTTATATTATTTGTACTTATTTGTTTGATTAATTTTCATTATTTTCTATTTATATCATTATTGTATTAATGAAATTTGATATTGTTGCCAATTGTTTGTACTTGTTTGTATATACCTGATTCTTTTATTTTCTACTATATTTTAATCTTTTTTCTTGGGGGAGTTTAATATAAATACTTTTATGGTAAATAGATATAAATAAATTCTTTTTATTTGTACATATTTGCAGTGTTCAAAATAATCAAATAAAGGCAGACAAGTCTAAACATCTACACATAAGGGCCACTTTTACTAATTCTATTTATTACAAACAATGATAAAATTATGAAACAGATACAAGTATGTACAAATAAAGGAGCTTTAATTTATATCTATTTGATTTTATTTAATTTCATTTAATATGCTTGGATTATATTGAAGGAAGTTGTTTAGTACAAATATTTGTATATATTTGTGAATATCTCAGATTGTAGAGACTGTAAATAGAAACATGACATGATTTACGGCATTGTAATTGGATAAGAATTGCACCAACAAATCACAAAATACTTTCCAAATCACAAGTCTTTTGACTTTGTTGACATTTATTTATTAATAGCATTGTGACTATTAAGAGACTGTAGTAATGCATATTACAAAAAAATTAAAATAATTGACTTCTATTTGTACATCTTTGATTGACCTTTAATTTTTCATTAATTTTTTTTATAGTGAAGTTTTATCTTTGTAATAGATGATTTCAATTAAAGAAGCCTTTATTTATATTTGTTTCTATGGTCTAGTATTATGCAATTTCTTCTGAATTTTCTTGATTTATCCTGAATTTTTATGATTTTATTAGACAGAAGTAGCTCTTATTTGTATTAATTTGGTCTTGTCTGGTTCTATTTAGTTGTTCAAATTTCATGTAATTTTTACCAATTTATTTCAAATTTCTATGATTGTTATAGCTGATATTATATACAGTGTTAGTAACAGTAGCTCTTATTTGTATCTATTTTGGCCTGTCTATGTTTATTTACTTTTTCCTGATTTTTTCTGATTTATTCAAATTTATTTCAAGATTTTATGATTATTATCACTAGTGTTATAAATAGTGTTAATAGCAGGAGCTCTTATTTGTTTATATTTTGAATTGTTTTTGACTTGTTAGTTTATTTGATTTTCCCTCAGTCCGATCGGAGTCCAAGTGTCTGAGAATCTGATCAGTGGTCCAATCACAGTCCAATCAGATTTTGCTTGGATTTTATTAGATTTTACATTTAAAATGCTTTCTTAGTCCGATCAGACTCCTAGGACTGTCTGAGGATTTTGCTCGGAGTCTGATGGAATCCAATTGGATGAGGGGGCTTAAGGTAAAGTACTCGGAATTGATATGGAATCCATGTGGAATCCACATAGAGGTTTGGATTCCAGGTGGAATCCTAGTGGTTACATGGGAGGTGGTAAAGTACTGGGCCTTGGATGCATCTTGTTGAAAATAAAATCAATAACAATTCATGTCCAATGAAATTAGATCAACAAACTTCAAGAAAGCAATCATCATTATTTAAGAAATGAACATTATTTAATTTATAATGTGATAGAAATAAATGAACATATCCAGTATTCTAACATCCCATATCCTAACTGTATTATCATCAGATCCCATATTATGTCCATATCTTGGCAACCACAACTCCACATGTTATGCAGCAATCCACACATGCTACATACGACTCCACACTCCTGATCCCATTCTCCACTTGTCCCTCACAGAATTCTATTTAGATCTTGATTATCTTTTTATCTATATTATTTATCTCTCAATTTATATCTATTTCCTTTTAGTTTTATTTTGCAACTCTGTTCCATCCTCATACACATTTCATATCTCATACCTAGTACTCTGTGTTACTTGTTTCTACTCCATACTACTCATCTCCAAACTTCCTAGTATTTAAATTTAAATTACTTCACTTGTAACTTCAGTTTGAATATCAACTTAGTCTTCACTGCAAACTCACCTTAAGTCCACACCATCTCCACACTCCCCTGTAGAACTCCTACAAGGAGTTCTCTTTGTCATTCAGAACTTCACCTCAAGTTTTGTCTATATCTCACTCTTGTCCTCTGAAATCCAGGGACAACTGGAAAGGGGCACAGCATATAAGCTGAAGCTAAAGTCCCTAGTCTGCCTCAAGGCAATCTGTCTCTGCACTCCACACTCTCTATTCCAACATTCCCATGCTTAAGTCAGGTGTTTTCCAGCACAGCACTTAACATCCTAAGACAATGTGCTGGCCATCTGAAGAACAGGCTACAGATCCAACATACTTGCTATGCCCTTCCAAATCTGGCATAACTTCTTTCCCAGTTTTCAGATCCCAGACTCTGATTGTTTTATCATAAGAGCATGATGCAAAATATTCCCCATTGAGAGAGAATGAAACACAAACAATGATATCAGAATGGCCTTTCAATGGGTCCATAACTTGTATCCCAGTCTCAGAATCTCAGAGGTATACATTGTCATCTCCATATGCTGAAGCAATGCATTTTCCATCAGGTGAATAGACAGCAGACCAAACATAGCTAGGATGATGAAGAGTCCCCAGTATGTTTTCTTCAGTTGTAGCATCCCATATCTTTATTGTTTTGTCTTCAGATCCAGAAATTATATGCATTCCATTTGATGAATATGAAACTGAGGTCACAGAATCTGAATGACCCTCAAGTGGCCCAATAATTGTTTCTTCAGCCCTCACATCACAATTCTGATGGTTGTGTCACTAAATTCAGAGATTATATATCTTCCATCTGGAGAATAAGCAGCAAAGCAAACATTTGTTGTATGTCCTTCAAGTGGCTGTCCAATCTATTGGAATAATGAATAAAAGCAAATATAATTGTTGGATTGATTGTAGAACTACAGTGCTATATAGTAGGTTTATATACTTGAAGGAATACTATCTAAAATTAAAAAGAAAGATATTCTATAAGTGCTAAGTGTATCCACATAATTCTACACTAATTGATCCACATTAAAACTATTGGGGGCAGTAGTAACACACTTGGAATGCCAGAGTTGCTCATTCTATCATTTTAATAACACTCCCCCTTAACAACAAATCCATTTTAAGCCTAGAAATTAAATCTTGATGTTTTGGCATTGGAAGTGCTTTCATAAATATATTGGCTAAGTTATCTTTTGATGTACAGTATGTTGCCTGAATCTCATTAGAGATTATCTTCTCATATACAAAATGATGTTGAATGTTGATATATTTGCTTCTTGTATGAAATCCTGAGTTCTTCACAAAACTAATTACCAACTGATTGTCAACATATAATGATGTTGCCTTCTTCTGAGAAAATCCTAATTCTGTGAGTAGAGAGCATAACCAAATTGCTTTGCATGTTGCTAAGCTTGCAGCCATGTATTCTGCTTCCATGCTAGAAAGTGCCACTGTAGGTTGCTTTTTTGATCTTCAAGAAATTGGCACAATCTTATTGTCTGATTCTAATTCAAATAGATATCCTGATAGTGATTTGCAATTAATTGAATTACTCCCCCAGTCCACTGTCAAGCAAGCAAAATGTTGCTTTTGATAATTGTAGAAGTGTCATTATTTGTGCTATCTCAAGTAAGTTTGGGGAAAGAGTGAATATTGTGATTCTATATAAATCAACCCAAAAGGCAGTATGAGTTTATAGAGCTGAGGTAGTAGAGATCTGGTGAGGTATAGGAACCTTAGATATAATATGTGGACTGGATTGGCTGCTGGTAGAAGTAGTATTGAACTACTAATATATAAATACTGTAACTGTCTTGACATAATGTGAAGCTTATTGGAGGCTTATAACTTGGCATACTGAACTGAATTTGACATGCTGAACTAACTTGACTTGCTGAACTGACTTAACTTTATAATCTACTGAATGTTAGTAATATAAATGAAAATAATGTAGATATAGCCTATCAGTAGGCTGAGGGTGCATGAGGCTTATAGATACAGATGTCAATAAGAGAGTAGTAAGGAGTAATTCAATTGAAAGTAGTGACTGTACTACTGACCAATGAATTGAGGAAGGATGGGTGGAAACTCCCTAGTAGCAGTTCTATTAGTCTGAATTGCTTCACTGACAATTCCAGATAAGAGGTATTATGTTTACCTCAGAGGGTGACCAAGTAGATTGGAAACTCCCTAGTAGCAGTTCTACTAGTCTGAATTGTTCACTGACAATTCCAGATATGAGATATTACTTTTATCTCAAAGGTGTGACACTGGAAAACCCCCTAAATCATGGTCCTTATATACTACTATGGAACCTGATTACATAAAGATGTCCCACATAATGTGAGGAGTAAACAAAAATAAAGGTAGGAGTCTTGTATTGATGGAGAGATATGATCAGCTAAGATGACAGAATAGCTACAACTAACTACTGTATTTATACTGGAAAATAGGCACCCTAATAAGCATGTAGTTGGCTTGGCAAATATAAGTACTATGTATATAAGTAATACTACCTATAGTGGTATTTGTATCTAATAAAAGATCAAATGATAGAACCATATACAACTACTATGCAGAATCCCTATATAGTGATACTTGAGAAGATATATATAGTATTGAATTGTTTTTATAATTGGTTTTTATATAGATTAGATAACTATTCTAATAGATAAGATTGCGGAGTTTAGATAAGAAATGAATTCATGACAATAGTTGCCATTATTGTCATAGTTGCCATCATCACCATGATCTCCATTATCATCATCATTGTTGCCATCATCACCATGATCTGAAAGATCATTGTTGTTAGGTGGTGGGCCATGACCACCATCTCTGTGGTTGTCATTATTGCCATCATCACCATTATCATCACCACCATCAATCAGGGGCAGTGCTGGAGTGTTAGAGTTAGAGGCAGAGTGGCTGTGAGAGGCAGTCTGAGTGATTCTGATTGTGGAGGCATGAGAGTGCTTGGGCAAAAAGAGTTGCCTCTGGGTATAGAAGTAGATGAAATATGTCAAGTAGTAGGTTTAGGTTTAGGTGCTTCTGCAGAGGCTTTTGCCTTCTGAGAAGTTTTAGGGTTGTATAGAGTCCAAGTGAAGGCTGCAGTGGTAGCCATAAGGAATAGATTCAAAGTATGAGTTTGAATATACTGTCAAATTGCAGAATTGTCAGAAGGTAGCAGAAGGTTTACAGAAAGAAGCAGAAGTTGAATCATATGGATATTGGCTTCAGCTTATGTGCTGTACCCTTTGCAATCTATTCAGTGTTCTAGTATTTGCAAATTAGTTGGAATGAGAAGGTTAGAAGCAAGTCAGAGGGTCAGAGTTGTTATCAGATGTAAGTTTTAATAATGAGGGCAAAATAGATAACAGAGTAGAGTGGTTTAACTTTTATATTCAAACTGAGAATTGGAGGATACAAGCAGAAGGTATTTATACTATGGAAGATAACTAAGGATGGATGGAGGACAGAATGGTAGTGTGATGTAAAGAGGCTGTGATGATTGTATTGTGGAAACTAATAAGTTGGCTGTATGAATGAGTGAAGTGGAATGTCAGAAGAGGTGATATGGAAAAAGCTATGCAAACTAAAAATCAATTGTAAGAGAACCAAGGTGATGAAATGTATATACAAATAAGAAATAGCAAAGATCATAAACAGAAAGTAAAACAGAATGAAAGTCGGAAGGAAAGTCAGAGGGGCAGAAAAGCAGAAGATGGGCATGAAGTTCTGGGATGTGACAGAAATACTTTTCAGGACCAGAAATTGCATTGAACAAAATAAATTTGCAAATCTTACTTCGTCATGTAAAGTAGTGGTAGTACACTGTATCTGCATGATATATAATTCCAAGATTGTGTGTGCCATTTAAATATTGAAATATGTATTTAACTGCCATCCAATGTGCTGTGCTAAGGTTTGAATTGAATTGTGCTAATTGCTGAACAATATATGTGATGTTGGGTCATATGCATACAGCAGTGTACATGAGCAATCCAACTGCCAATCCATATTCTGGAATGTTGTGATGTTTCCCTTCAGGGGTTTTCATTAATTTCACATTAGAATCAGCTGGCATTTTCACAGGATGTGATTTGTCCATGTCAAATTCATAATGTATTGAGTTTGGAAGATCTTTGTTGTTATATGCTCTTGATCTTAAGTGACTTCAAGTCTAACAATTTGTTTCATTTTGCCAAGGTCTGTTATTTTAAAATAACTTCCAAGTTCCTCCTTGACTTTAGCCATAAGCACTTTTTCAGTAGTAAAAATAGCCATGTCATCAACATGTACAGCTATGATCATATTGCCTAATATAGACACATTGATCCAAAAATAGACATTTATATCCTAATTCAATAAAGGCTGTATTTAACTTTTCATTCCAGACTTGTCTGGACTAACAGAGTTTGTAAAGTAAATACAATAATAATAGAATTAAATTTGATCCATCTTCATATCCAGGAATTTACATCATATAGATCTTTTCCTGAAGTATGCCATTCAAATAAGCACCAATGATGTCAACCACATGTACAGTAAGTTCAAGAATACATGCAAGCACTATTGATAACCTTAATGTGTCAAGGTGCATAATAGGGGCAAAAGTTTTGTTGAAATTAATTCCAGGAATTTGAGAAAATCCCTTGGCAATTAGTCATGCCTTATAGTGCATAATATTCCCATTATAGTTATGTTTAATTCTGTAAACCCATTTACATGCTATAGGAATCCTATCCTGTGGCAGTTCAGTTTTCATATAAGTTCCTAGAAACCTAAGCTATTCCATTTCTATGTTTATAGCCTTTTGCCATTCAGGCCAATCAGGGCATTCATGCACATCTTCCAAAGATTTAGGTTTGTCATTCAAACCCTTGCCAAGAAAAGCCCAATTTTATATGAAATTGGCTGAATCTGTATTTTTTTATGCACCACATACCTTAGAATTATGTATTCAGAGATAATCTGGCCTAATTTGGATTGCTGTGCATGCAGAACACCATTCAGCTTGTACTGACAGAGTTTTCTCAATTGGGACAGGAATCTGTGATGGCATTGCTACTTTTGGTGCATCCAGAACTTTATCTGCCATTATTTTGCTAATAGTTAGCTCAGCTTAATTATCCAATAGCTGATTGTCTGTAGGTGTCTCATTATTCTCCCTCACAATCTGCAAAGGGTAATCAATGTAGACATCTTCTGTAGGGTTGGCTGGCTTATCAAGTGAAAATACAACATTTTGCAAGGTTTGAATTTGCCTGTTACTTGAATTATAATGCTTGTATCCCTTTGTAGCAGATGAAATTTCTATAAAAATAAATTTCCTAGATTTCAGATCCAATTTGCCTTGTTTTCCATTCTGCTGAAATACCCAGCATTCACATCCAAATTTTTTTAGGTGCAAAACATCAGGTTTTACATTTTAAAATACATCATCCAGAGTTTTGGCATTTAAAGCACACATGTGGGAGATCTATTCTTGAGATAGTTAACATATATAAGCACTTCCATCCATAAATATCTAGGGCATTTACTTGATATGAGCATTGCACACCCATGTTTCACAAGCATCCAATTAAGCCACTCTACTATATCATTTTGGGAAGGTGAATAAGTGGCTGTGATTTCAAGTTCCATCCCTGAATTTAGTAAGAAATTCCTGAATGCTACATTTTGTTAAAGTTGGACATGCTTAGGAGTAAGTATGCACTCAGGATCTTAGTCTGAAGTCCAGAAAGTGAGTAACTGAGGAATCACTTCTAAAACTTCAGGTTTATATACAACTATAATAAGGATCCTGACAGGTGTCAGGATAAGAGATCAGTAGTCTAAAAATAGAATCAGATCTAATAATAGATCTGATGTCATATGATGTAATCTAAATATAGTACAGAGCTAAAAATAGATAAAGTTATAAAAGACATAAGGAGCATTTTTAACACATTTAGATATTCTGTGCCACTGTCATATCACAATTTCTTGAGTTTCTTTCCAGATTGGATTTCAATATAACTTTTATACTGTTTAAATTTTGAAAATGCATCATTTTTCTTCTTTATAAAATAAATCTGCATCCTTTGAGATTTCCCCTCTGTAAATATGATAAAGTAACATTTACCCTTGATGGCTGTATTGCATGATGGTCCCCAAATATTGGTAACTGTTAAATCACCAATCTTAGCAATTTTAGTTACACTTTTCTGTGGAAAAGGCTTAACATTCTGTGAATACATGCCTTGCATTGAGGCTCAGGGTTGACAGATTCATTTTCATGCAAGCCTATAACTAAATCTTATTCTTTAGCATTTTCACTGATGTTATGTTAAAATGCCCAAAGATCCAGTGCCATTCATCTCAAGTGCATACACTTCCCACAGCAAATGTGTGGACCTGTTTGGCATTGCTTTGTTTGGCTACTGCTTTGATGCACATATTATAAAGTCTCCTTATCTTGGTACCTTCAGCTATAATAGTTCCATCTGGGGATTTGAATTTCACATAATTTTCCTTAAATAAAATAGAATAATTTTGCATCTGTTACTTACAAATTTGAAATAAGGTTGTATGGTGCTGTTGGCACATGCAATACATTTTTTAATGTGAGTGTGTAACTGCTATTGCCATATTAGGAAGTAAGTTTGATGGTCCCCCAACCAGGTGATAAAGCATTGCCAAATTCTTTAATGATATGTCCAGGAGTTTCCATGTAGTCCAGAAATAAATCCTTATTGCTAGCAATATGGGATGTTGTAGCAGAATCTGCTAATCAGGATTTACTGTTTGCTACTAAGGCAATATCTGCCTTTTCTGCCATAAATGCAAATTTGTTATTTACTGCAATATAAGCATGGTTACTTTTGCCTTTGCCCTTATTATCCAATTTATCCAATTTGTCATCAGATTTAGCCTTCAACTGGCATTTAGATTTGTAGTGACCCTTCTTTCTACAATTGTAGCAAGTAACCTTTTTCTTTTGAAATTTAAACTTCCCAGCTAAAGCTGTATCCTCTTTAGTCCCTTTATATCAATTCTGATCAAAAATTCAATTGTTCAGTATCAGAAAGGGATATGAGGAGTGTATAAGCATATTCCTCTTTTTTGAGCTTCTTTCCTAAACTGGCAAGCTCTTTTTAATATCCCTGCATAACCTGAATATGTTCATCAATGCTCATACTCTCCTCACATTGAGCCTTGAACAATTTATGGTAAACAAAATAACTCCCAGTGCACCCTGAGGTTCCAACAATTTCTCTAATGTTGTCCATGCTGCATTAGATAATTTTGCACTTGTCACATAAACTAGTATTTTGTTGGCTATACATAATCAAATCATTGATAATGCCATCTAATCTCTCTTCTTTTAAACTGCTATTTCTGTTTGTATCATCAATTCAATTTTTGTCCCTGAGACTATATCAAATAGGAAGTGATCTGTCAAGATATCAGTCATCTTGACCTTCCACACTGAGTAATTCTTGGCTCCTTTTAAAAGGTTGATTCAGTAAACATTCAAAAATGATATTGTAGTCTCTATAGTATAGGTAAAATGAAATCAAAAAGACAATCAAAGCTAATGAGGATGATATAAATATGAGATTTAAAGTGTAAGGCTGGGGCCCATAACCTATTGGAATAATGAATAAAAGTGAATATAATCATTGGATTGATTGTAAAACTACAATGCTATGTAGTAGCTTTATATACTCAAAGGAATACTATCTAAAATTTGAAAAGAAAGATATTCTATAAGTACTAAATGTATCCATATAATTCTACACTAATTGATCCACATTAAAACTATTGGGGGCAGTAGCAATACACTCAGAATGCTGGAGTTGCTTATTCTGTCATTTCAACAACACAATCATTTGGTCAGTAATTATATCTCAGGTACAGATAGTATTATCTTTAAAGTCCAGTGAGAGAATATGTTTCCCATCTGAAGAAAATCATACAAAAGTGTCTCTGCCATTATGTCTCATCAGTGGCTCTTGTTAAAGTTGGACATGCTTAGGAGTGAGTATACACTCAGAATCTTAGTCTGAAGTTCAAAAAGTGAGTAACTGATATAATTGAAGTCAGTGAATCTTACTTGGAGTTCAGAAAGTGAGTAACTGAGGAATCACTTCTAGAACTCCAGGTTTATATACAACTATGATAAGGATCCTGAGAGGTGTCAGGATAAGGGTGTTAAAAAATTCTTTCTATGTCTTCTATAAATTTATCTATTTTTAGCTCTGTACTATATTTAGATTACATCACATGACATCAGATCTATTATTGGATCTGATTCTATTTTTAGACTACTGATCCTTATCCTGACACCTGTCAGGATCCTTATTATAGTTGTATATAAACCTGGAGTTCTAGGATTGAGTCCTCAGTTACTCACTTTCTGGACTCCAGGTAAGATTCACTTACTTCAATTATATATAAGTTACTCACTTTCTGGACTTCAGACTAAGATCCTGAGTGCATACTCACTTCTTAACACATCCAACTTTAACAAAGGGATCAGTAGTTTAAAAATAGAATCAGATCTAAAAATAAAAATAGTAATAGAAGACATAAAGAGCATTTTTAACAGCTCTATAGCTATCAGATCAGTATCTGATTTCCATATTATAATAGTAGGTAGAGTCACTAGAGCCAGAAGCTATAAATTTCCCATCTGGAAACCAAGCAACAGATCAGATCCTGTATGTCCTTCCAAAAGCATTAGTAACTTTTCAGATGGCTGTATTGAATTATCTGAATCAGTAATAAAGTAATTTTCAGAGTTTTCAGGTAGAGATGAGGAGTTTTGTGATATGGCTTTTCAAGACTTAAAGAATGTAATATGGGGCAGTTTTTTTGAGATGTGTCTATATATGCTATTAGGAATTGAATACACTTGAAATATAAGTTCCCTCACCTTCTATTGCAATTGAAGCTGTAGAAATCACTTGAAAGGCTCTACTGAAGGACTTCAGGAGGTAAATATATAAGCAATCAGAAAGTAGTAATGAATAATAGTTGAATTGAAAGAAGAAAGATAGTGGAGGATAAGATTGAGTACACTGATTAAATATCTCATGTCAATCAGAAGACATGTGCTTTCAAAGCACGATGTCAAGCACTGCAAAGCTGAAGCAACATGGAATGCATGCTTCATATCTCCATTTGATTGCATTGTATTGAAGCTTCAAATTCCATTGATGAGCAGCTTGCTTGAGACTATAGAGTGACTTTTTGAGTTTATATATCATGTTTGGTCCACCTTTGTGAAATCCCTCTGGCTGCTTCATATAAACCTCCTCATCCAAATCCCCATTGGGGAATGCAGAGGTAATGTCTATAGAGTGCAGTTCTAGGTCTTTTAGAGCAAATAGAGCAAAAATAAGACATAGAGCTACAGGGCAAAATGTAGGAGCAAAAACTTCATTGTAGTCAATCCCAGGATGCTGACTGTATCCCTTTGCAACTAATCTAGCCTTGTAACACTCTACAGAGCCATCTGCATTGCATTTGACCTTGAAAACCCATCCAGAGCCAATTGTCTTCTTTTCCACTGAAAGCTCAATAAGGTCCCAAGTACCATTATGAGTTAATAAGTCCATCTCCTCATTTATAGCTGTTTTCCACTTCTCAGCATTGGAAGCTTGTATTGCTTGCTTATAAGTGTGAGGATCAGCACTACTAGCAAGGCCAGCAAACTGAACTTAAGCAAATCCAGCCTCTTCATTATGTCCATCTTTAATTTGTAAATCCATCTCTTCTTGCTCAATTTCATCATTAGAGGACAGAGTAGATGAAGAAGAAGGTGATACAGGTGTATTAAGCTTCCACCACTCTCCAGGAGGCTTATGCTCACATCTAGTACAATGTAAAGCAAGAGGAGGTGTCTCTGAAGCAGCAGGGCCTGAAATTGGAGGAAATGGAATAGTTGGAGGTTATAGAGATAGACTTAATTGTCTAACTGGTGAAGCTGGTGGTATATGGTAAGGGAATTGAAGTGGTATGTGTGGAGGTAATGGAATAACTGCAGGAGGTGTAGAAACTTGAATAGAAGGTTGAGTATCCCCTCCAGATTCAAGTATGATATAGTCCTGCTAATTAGAAGGAATTGGAGGTATAGGAATTGGATTAAGATCAATGGGAGGCATTTAAGCACTTTTAGTGCAAGATAAGCCTGGAAAATAGCACTCATCAAATTCAGCTCTTTCAGAGATAACAGTCTTCTTGATGGTTGAATTATAGAATTTCCGACCCTTATATCCAGGAGGATAATCAAGAAATACACATTTCTCCATATAAGGCTATAAAGACTTGCACTTATCCTTTTGCACATACACATAAGCAGTACAACCCCAAACTCTAAGGTGGCCCACATCTGGTTTCTTCTTGAATCAAGCCTCAAATGGTGTAGTATTGGGCATTGGAGCAGTAGGAAGTTGATTTCAGACATGAATTTGAGCTGCAAGGCATTCACCCCAGAAATTAGAAGGCAAGCAAGCTTCAGTTAACATAGTAGTACATGTTAAAGTGGGACATGCTTAGGAGTGAGTATGCACTCAGGATTTTAGTCTGGAGTCCAGAAAGTGAGTAACTGACATATATTTGAAGTAAGCGAATCTTATCTGAAGTCCAAAAAGTGAGTAACTAAGGACTCAATCCTAGAACTTTAGGTTTATATACAACTATAATAAGGATCAGTAGTCTAAAAATAGAATCAGATCTAATAATAGATCTGATGTCATGTGATGTAATCTAAATATAGTACAGAGCTAAAAATAGATAAAGTTATAAAAGACATAGAGAGCATTTTTTAACAGTGCAATCATCTGTCATGGTGCAATTAGCTTGCTCTGCAAGTCCATTCTGTTGAGGGCAGTTGTGAGTAGAGTGTTGTCAAGCAAGCAAAATGTTGCTTTTGAGAATTGCAAAAGTGTCATTATTCGTGCTATCCCAAGTAAGTTTGGGGAAAGAATGAATATTGCAATTCTACACAAATCAATCCAAAAGGCAATATGAGTTGGTTGAGCTAAAGGAGTAGAGATCTGGCAATAAGGTGTATGAACCTTGAATATAATATAGATGCTGAAGTGGCTGCTGGTAGAAGTAGTATCAGGCTACTAATACTTGAATACTGTAACTGTCTTGATGTGATGTGAAGCTTATCAGAAGCTTATAACTTGATGTGCTGAGCTGAACTTGACTTGATGTGCTGAACTGACTTGACTTTATAATCTGCTGAATGTTAG
>ML213610.1:171390-184817 GCA_004379715.1 Crucibulum laeve | reverse complement strand
AGATCAATACACCTGTACCTCCTTCTCCTTCTTCTGCTCCGCACTCTGATAATGAGAATGAGCAAGAAGAGATGGATGTACAAGTTGGAGATGGAAATGATGAAGAGGCTGGATTTGCTCAAGTCCAGTTCGCTGGCTCAGCTAGTAGTGCTGACCTCGCACTTATAAGCAAGCAATGCAAGAATCTGATGCTGACAGGTGGAGAACTGCTACAAATGTAGATATGAACTCACTGACTCACAATGGTACCTGAGACCTTGTTGAGCTTCCAGTTGGAAAGAAGGCTATTGGCTCTGGATGGGTTTTCAAGGTCAAGTGCAATGCAAATGGCTCTGTAGAGCGTTACAAGGCTAGATTAGTTGCAA
This sequence comes from Crucibulum laeve, assembly GCA_004379715.1. Lineage (NCBI taxonomy): Eukaryota > Fungi > Basidiomycota > Agaricomycetes > Agaricales > Nidulariaceae > Crucibulum > Crucibulum laeve. The sequence goes on along the minus strand of ML213610.1, from coordinate 184,452 downwards.
AGGGATACAGTCAGCGTCCTGGGATTGACTACAATGAAGTCTTTGCTCCCACTTAGCCCTGCAGCTCTGCGCCTCATTTTAGCTCTATCTGCTCTTAAAGACCTAGAACTGCGCTCTGTAGACATTACCTCTGCATTCCCGAATGGGGACTTGGATGAGGTGGTTTATATGAAGCAAGCAGAGGGATTTCACAAGGGTGGACCAAATATGGTCTATAGGCTCAAAAAGTCACTGTATGGTCTCAAGCAAGCAGCTCATCAATGTAATTTGAAGCTACACACTGTGCTTTCTTCCATGGGATTTACTCAACTTCAATCAGACAGATCTATCTATATCTATGTCAAAGATGAAGTCAGAATCATTGTTCCCATCTATATTGATGATATCACTCTTGCTTCAACCTCTACTGCAGCTATTGACCACACTGTGAGGCAATTGGCTAGCCACTTCAAACTTAGAGATTTGGGAGATACCAAGTTCCTACTTGGTGTTGAGATTACTAGGGATCGCAAAATCGTCTTATCTCACTAAATCAGCGTCAGTACATACTGGACATACTGGAGAGATATGGTATGAGTGATTCAAAGCCTGTATTCAGTCCCATGAACCCTGGAATCACTCTCTCTAAGGATATGAGTGCAAAAACACCAGAAGAGATTGTTGAGATGGCCAATATTCCATATATCAGTGCCATTGGATCTCTGCAGTATTTAGCTACCATGACTTGTCCTGATATTTTCTATTCTGTCTCCTGCTTAGGTCGCTTCAGCTCCAATCCAGGGCTTCCTCATTGGTATTCAGTAAAGCATTTGTTGCGCTAGTTGAAGGGGACTCTCAACTGTAAGTTGGAGTACAAGCATCAACCTGGAACTGAGCTGTTCACTACATATTGTGATGCAGCACATGGAGATTGCAAGGATACTGGATGATCTACTGCTGGATATGTTACTACTATTGGTGGAGGTGCAATTGGATGGTCTAGCAAGTTACAAACAGTTGTAACTCTGTCTACTATTGAGGCAGAGTATATTTCTGCTGTTGAAGCTGCAAAGGAGATTAAATGGATGCGGAAGATTCTACTGGAGTTTGGATTTCCAGTACCTCACCCATCCACCCTTCACATTGATAATCAGTCTGCTATCAGTGTTTTTAAGAATCCAGAGCATCATGGTCGGATGAAGCACCTTGATTTGCGATTTTACTGGCTTAGAGATGCTGTTGAAGAGAAAATTCTGTTCCCATCCTTTATTCCTACTGCAGAGGAAGTTGCAGATATATTTACACAACCCCTTGCTATTGCTAAAGTGCAATTCTGTTGCAAGATGATGGGAATTTCAAGTTAGAAGACATGCCAGAACAGGGGGGAGTGTTAAAAATGATCTTTATGTCTTCTATTTCTATTTCTTTTGTTAAAGTTGGACATGCTTAAGAGTGAGTATGCACTCAGGATCTTAGTCTGGAGTCCAGAAGTGAGTAACTAATATATATTGTAAATAGTGAAACTTACCTGGAGTCCAGAAGTGAGTAACTGGGGACTCAATCCTAAAACTCCAGGTTTATATACAACTATGATAAGGATCCTGACAGGTGTCAGGATAAGGATCAGTAGTCTAAAAATAGAATCAGATCTAATAATAGATCTGATGTCATGTGATGTAATCTAAATATAGTACAGAGCTAAAAATAGAAATAGTAATAGAAGACATAGAGACCATTTTTAACATATTTTTATCTCTGTACTATATTTAGATTACATCACATGACATCAGATCTATTATTAGATTTCATTCTATTTTTAGACTACTGATCCTTATCCTGACACCTGTCAGGATCCTTATCATGGTTGTATATAAACCTGGAGTTCTAAGATTGAATCCTAGTTACTCACTTCTGGACTCCAGACTAAAATCCTGAGTGCATACTCACTTCTAAGCGCGTCCAACTTTAACACACTCATACCATATCTCTCCAGTATGTCCAGTATGTACTGATGCTGATTGAGTGAGATAAGACGATTTTTGCGATCCCTAGCAATCTCAACACCAAGTAGGAACTTGGTATCTCCCAAATCTCTAAGTTTGAAGTGGCTAGCCAATTCCTTCACAGTGTGGTCAATAGCTGCAGTAGTGGTTGAAGCAAGAGTGATATCATCAATATAGATGGGAACAATGATTCTGACTTCATCTTTGACATAGATATAGATAGATCTGTCTGATTGAAGTCGAGTGAATCCCCTGGAAGAGAGTACAGTGTGTAGCTTCAAATTCCATTGACAAGCTGCTTGCTTGAGACCATACAGCGACTTTTTGAGCATATAGACCATATTTGGTCCACCTTTATGAAATCCCTCTGCTTGTTTCATATAAACCTCCTCATCTATGTCCCCATTGGGGAATGCAGAGGTAATGTCTGTTAAAAATGGTCTTTATGTCTTCTATTACTATTCTTATTTTTAGCTGTGTACTATATTTAGATTACATCACATGACATCAGATCTATTATTAGATCTGATTCTATTTTTAGACTAATGATCCTTATTCTGACACCTGTCAGGATCCTTATCATAGTTGTATATAAACCTGGAGTTCTAGGATTGAGTCCCCAGTTACTCACTTCTGAACTCCAGGTAAGATTCACTTACTTCAATATTATATCAGTTACTCACTTCTGAACACCAGACTAAGATCCTGAGTGCATACTCACTCCTAAGCGCGTCCAACTTTAACAATGTCTATAGAGCGCAGTTCAAGGTCTTTCAAAGCAGATAGAGCTAAAATGAGGCGCAGAGCTGCAGGGCGAAATGTGGGAGCGAAAACCTCGTTATAGTCAATCTCAGAACGCTGACTGTATCCCTTTGCAACTAATTTAGCCTTGTAACGCTCCACAGAGCCATCTGCATTGCGCTTGACCTTAAACACCCATCCAGACCCAATTGCCTTCTTTCCCACTGGAAGCTCAACAAGGTCCCAAGTACCATTGTGAGTCAATTAGTCCATCTCCTGATTTGTAGCTATTTTTCACTTCTCAGCATCAGATGCTTTCATTGCCTGCTTATAAGTGCGAGGATCAGCACTACTAGCAAGGCCAGCAAACTGAAGTTGAGAAAATCCAGCCTCTTCATCATCTTCATCTCCAATTTGTACATCCATCTCTTCTTGCTCAATTTCATCATTAGAGGGCGGAGCAGGAGAAGGAGAAGGTGGTACAGGTGTATTAAGCTTCCACCACTCTCCAGGAGGCTTATGCTTGCGTCTAGTGCGATGCAAAGCAAGAGGAGGTGTCTCTGGAGCAGTAGGGCCTGGAATTGGAAGATATGGAATAGTTGGAGGTTGTGTAGATAGACTTAATTGTCTAACTGGTGAAGCTGGTGGTGTATGGTGTGGTGATTGAAGTGGTGTGTGTGGAGGCGATGGAGTAACAGCAGGAGGTGCTGAAACCTGAATAGAAGGTTGAGTATCCCCCTCAGATTCAAGTATGACATAGTCCTGCTGATTAGAAGCAATGGAATTTGTAGGAATTGGATTTAGGTCAATGGGAGACATTTGAGCACTTTTAGTGCGAGATAAGCCTGGAAAATATCGCTCATCAAATTCAGCTCTTTCAGAGATAACAGTCTTCTTTGTGGTTGGATTGTAGAATTTCCAACCCTTGTATCCAGGATGATAATCAAGAAAGACACACTTCTCCATATGAGGCTGTAAAGACTTGCGCTTATCCTTTTGCACATACACAGGCAGTGCAACCCCAAACTCTAAGATGTCCCTCATCTGATTTCTTCTTGAACCAAGCCTGAAATGGTGTAGAATTGGGCATTGGAGCAGTAGGAAGTTGATTCCAGACATGGATCTGAGCTGCAAGGCATTCACTACAAAAACTAGGAGGCAAGCAAGCTTCAGTCAACATAGCAGTGCAATCATCTGCCATGGTGCGATTTGCTCGCTCTGCAAGTCCATTTAATATATATCCAATGTGTTCATTAAATTCACAGATGACTGTGGAATCATCCGCAGGAACTCAACTTGCAACCACCCTCAACAAAATGGACTTGCAGAGCGAGCTAATCGCACCATGGCAGATGATTGCACTGCTATGTTGACAGAAGCTTGCTTGCCTCCTAGTTTCTTGGATGAATGCCTTGCAGCTCAGATTCATGTCTGGAATCGACTTCCTACTGCTCCAATGCCCAATATTACATCATTTGAGGCTTGGTTCAAGAAGAAACCAGATGTGGGACATCTTAGAGGTTGGGGTTGCACTGCCTATGTTGTATGTGCAAAAGGATAAGCGCAAGTCTTTACAGCCTCATATTGAGAAGTGTGCCTTTCTTGGTTATCCTCCTGAATACAAAGGTTGGAAATTCTACAATCCAACCACCAAGAAGACAATCATCTCTGAAAGAGCTGAATTTGATGAGCAATATTTTCCAGGCTTATCTCGCATTAAGAGTGCTGGAATGCCTCCCATTGACCTCAATCCCATTCTTACACCTCCTATTGTTTCTAATCAGCAGGACTATGTCATACTCAAATCTGGGGGGGATAGTGAACCTTCCATTCGAATTTCTACACCTCCTGCTATCATTTCATCGCCTCCACATACACCACACCATACACCACCAGCTTCACCAGTTAGACAATTAAGTCTATCTACACAACCTCAAAATATTCCATTTCCTTCAATTGCAGGCCCTGCTGCTCCAGAGACACCTCCTCTTGCATTGTGTTGCACTAGGCGTGAGCATAAGCCTCCTGGAGAGTGGTGGAAACTTAATACACCTGTACCACCTTCTCCTTCACCTGCTCCGCCCTCTGATGATGAGATTGAGCAAGAAGAGATAGATGTACAAATTGGAGATGGAGATGATCAAGAGGCTGGATTTGCTCAAGTTCAGTTTGCTTGCCTTGCTAGTAGTGCTGATCCTCGCACTTATAAGCAGGCAATGCAAGCATCTGATGCTGACAAGTGGAAAATAGCTACAAATCAGGAGATGAACTCATTGACTCACAATGTTACTTGGGACCTTGTTGAGCTTCCAGTGGGAAAGAAGGCAATTGGGTCTGGATGGGTTTTCAAGGTCAAGCGCAATGCAGATGGCTCTGTGGAGCGTTACAAAGCTAGATTAGTTGCAAAGGGATACAGTCAGCGTCCTGGGATTGACTACAATGAAGTCTTTGCTCCCACATTTCGCCCTGCAGCTCTGCACCTTATTTTAGCTCTATCTGCTCTTAAAGACCTAAAATTACGCTCTTTAGACATTACCTCTGCATTCCCCAATGGGGACTTGTATGAGCAGGTCTATATGAAGCAAGCAGAAGGATTTCACAAAGGTGGACCAAATATGGTTTATAGGCTCAAAAAGTCGCTCTATGATCTCAAGCAAGCAGCTTGTCAATGGAATTTGAAGCTACACACTGTACTCTCTTCCATGGGATTCACTCGACTTCAATCAGACAGATCTATCTATATCTATGTCAAAGATGAAGTCAGAATCATTGTCCCTATCTATATTGATGATATTACGCTTGCTTCAACCTCTACTGCAGCCATTGACCACACTGTGAAGGAATTGGCTAGCCATTTCAAACTTAGAGATTTGGGAGATACCAAGTTCCTACTTGGTATAGAATTTACCAGAGATCGCAAAAATCGCATTATCTCTCTCAATTAGCATCAGTATATACTGGACATACTGCAGTGATATGGGATGAGTGATTCAAAGGCTATTCTCACTCCAAGGAATTCCTGGGATAGCTCTATCCAAAACTATGTGCCCAAAGACACCAGAGGAGATTGCTGAGATGGCCAATATTCCATATATCTGTTAAAGTTGGACGCACTTAGGAGTGAGTATACACTCAGGATCTTAATCTGGAGTCCAGAAGTGAGTAACTAATATAATATTGAAGTAAGTGAATCTTACCTGGAGTCCAGAAATGAGGAACTGGGGACTCAATCCTAGAACTTCAGGTTTATATACAACTATGATAAGGATCCTGACAGGTGTCAGGATAAGGATCAGTAGTCTAAAAATAGAATCAGATCTAATAATAGATCTGATGTCATGTGATGTAATTTAAATATAATACAGAGCTAAAAATAGAAATAGTAATAAAAGACATAGAGAGCATTTTTAACATCTGATACAATCATCACTGAATGTAATCCAATAGCAATATCCAAAATGTGATTTGGTGGGAAGAGGACCATGAAGGTCAGAGTGGACAAGTTCAAGTGGAATGATTGAATGTGAATCAGAGCTTGAAAAGGGGTTTGCATGCATCTTGCCTGAAAGAGAAGGTTCACAAATAGGATCTGATTTGGCTTGTGATTTAAGCTCAAGACCAGTCACTAACTTCTCTTTAATCGTCTTGTTGACATCTGCATAGCTGTGATGAGCAAAGCCACAATGCTAGGTTGAGATCAAGAGGTAGAGTACTAGAAGCAGCATGTTCAAACTCTGTACCTGCTTGTGTAACTCCATCCAAAAATGCGGAATTGGAAGAGTTGATTGAAGCTGAGAACATGATAGCAGGATTTCCATTTTGTTTAAAGTCCATATATTGGGCTCCAATATATTTGGAAGCCTTTTTGACGAGTGAGATATAGACAAGAAAGCAAATTGCTTCTGAGTTGAGGAATATGCAGTACACAAGTTAACTCAATGCATCTCACTTGTTTTCCTGTGACAATTGGTTGAAATATCACATTGCCAACTCCAGCTGAGTATATAACTGTATAATCAGCTAACCTGATAGTGACATAATTGGTGAGCCAATGACGATGTGGAGTCATCTGAGATGTGACACCAGTGTCTGCATTCCAATCAAAGTCAGCATCAAGCTGCAATGGAGTGTTGGGATCACAAGGATCAGATGAGTGAATAGTGGCATTTCCAGCAAATTCTGTGACTTTTGAGGCACTTTCATTACTGGCAGAAGTACTGATAATAGGAGTTCCCTGAGTATAAATAGAAGTCTGTTTAGGCTACTTGGTGCGATTGAGTATGTTAAAAATGCTCTCTATGTCTTCTATTACTATTTCTATTTTTAGCTCTGTACTATATTTAGATTACATCACATGACATCAGATCTATTATTAGATCTGATTCTATTTTTAGACTACTGATCCTTATCCTGACACTTGTCAGGATCCTTATCATAGTTGTATATAAACCTGGAGTTCTAAAATTGAGTCCCCAGTTACTCACTTCTAAACTCCAAGTAAGATTCACTTACTTCAATATTATACCAGTTACTCACTTCTGGACTCCAGACTAAGATCCTGAGTGCATACTCACTCCTAAGCGCATCCAACTTTAACAGAGTAAATATTCCTTTCTGCATATGCATGACACTGGGCTTCAGTATGCCCTGTTTTATTGCAAAAGTTGCAGGTAGAGGAAGCTGAAGCTAAAACAGGTCTAGCAGCAAGAGGTTGTGCAGTGGATGTCTCAGGTACTTTGTGACAACAACTGGATTCTTCTGTGATGAGTGCCCTATTGCATTATTGTTAAAAATGGTCTTTATGTTAAAAATGGTCTTTATATCTTTTATAACTATTTCTATTTTTAGCTCTATACTATATTTAGATCTATTTTTAGCTCTATACTATATTTAGATCTATTTTTAGCTCTGTACTATATTTAGATCTATTATTAGATCTGATTCTATTTTTAGACTACTGATCTCTTATCCTGACACCTGTCAGGATCTTTATTATAGTTGTATATAAACCTGAAGTTCTAGGATTGAGGCCCCAGTTACTCACTTTTGGACTTCAGATAAGTTTCACTACTTACAATATATATTAGTTACTCACTTCTGGACTCCAGACTAAGATTCTGAGTGCATACTCACTTTTAAGCGTGTCCAACTTTAATACTTTATGTCTTTTATAGCTTTATCTATTTTTAGCTCTGTACTATATTTAAATTACATCACATGACATCAGATCTATTATTAGATCTGGTTCTATTTTTAAACTACTGATCCTTATCCTGATACCTGTCAGGATTTTTATTATAGTTGTATATAAACTTGGAGTTTTAAAAGTAATTCCTCAGTTACTCACTTTCTGAACTCCAGGTAAAATTCACTTATTTCAATTATATTAGTTACTCACTTTCTGAACTCCAGACTAAGATTCTGAGTGTATACTCACTTTTAAGTGCATCCATCCAACTTTAACAGCTAAGAATTGCAAAAATTGTTTTATCTCACACCATCAGCATCAGTACATATTGACATACTGGAGAGATATAGAATGAGTAATTCAAAGCCTGTACTTACTTCCATGAACCCTGGAGTATCTCTTTCTAAAGATATGAGTGCAAAGACATCAGAGGAGATTGCTGAGATGGCCAATATTTCATATATTAGTGCCATTGGATCTTTGCAGTATTTAACCACCATGACTCGTTCTGATATCTTCTATTCTATCTTTTGCTTAGGTCATTTCAGCTCCAATCCAGGGCTTCCTCATTGGCATGCAGTAAAGCATTTGCTGCGCTATTTGAAGGGAACTCTCAACTATAAGTTGAAGTATAAGCATCAACCTGGAATTGAGCTATTCACTACATATTGTGATGCAGCACATAGGGATTACAAGGATACTGGTCAGTCTACTGCTAGATATGTGACTACCATTGGTGGATGTGCTATTGGATGGTCCAGCAAGTTGCAAACAGTTATAACTTTGTCTACTACTGAGGCAGAGTATATTTCTGCTGTTGAAGCTGCAAAGGAGATTAAATGGATGCACAATATCCTACTGGAGTTTGGATTTCCAGTACCTCACCCATCCACCCTTCACATTGATAATCAGTCTGCTATCAGTGTTTCCAAAAATTCTGAGCATCATGATCAGATGAAACATTTTGATTTGCGATTTTACTGGTTTAAAGATACTATTGAAGAGAAAATTCTCTTTCCATCTTTTATCCCTACTGCAGAGCAGTTTGCAGATATATTCACTAAACCTCTTGCTATTACTAAAGTGCAATTCTGTTGCAAGATGATGGGAATTTCAAATTAGAAGACATGCCAGAACAGGGGGAAGTGTTAAAAATGCACTTTATGTCTTTTATAACTTTATTTTTAGCTCTGTACTATATTTAGATTACATCACATGACATCAGATCTATTATTAGATTAGATTCTATTTTTATACTACTGATCCTTATCCTGACACCTGTCAGGATCCTTATCATAGTTGTATATAAACCTGCTAAAAGTGATTTCTCATTTACTCACTTTCTGAACTTCAGGTAAAATTCACTTACTTCAATTATATTAGTTACTCACTTTTTGGACTCCAGACTAAGATTCTGAGTGCATACTCACTCCTAAGCACATCCAACTTTAACAGGATCTGAGCTGTAAGGCATTCACCCCAGAAACTAAGAGGCAGATAAGCTTTTGTCAGTATAGCAGTGCAATCATCTGCCATAATGTGATTAGCTTGCTCTGCAAGTCCATTTTATTGGAGGCAGTTGTGAGTACAGTGCCTGCAGATAATTCCACAGTCATGTGTGAATTTAATGAATGCATTTGACATGTATTCACCACCTTTATCATCCTGCAGAGATTTAATCTTTCTGTTAAAAATGCTCTTTATGTTTTTTCTATTACTATTTCTTTTTTTTCTATATTTAGATTACTCCATATATGATCAGATTTATAGTTACATCTGATTCTATTTTTAGACTACTGATCCTTATCCTGACACTTGTCAGGATCTTTATTATAGTTATATATAAACCTGGAGTTTTAAAAGTAATTCCTCAGTTACTCACTTTCTAAACTTCAGTTAAGATTTACTTACTTCAATTATATAAGTTACTCACTTTCTGGACTTCAGACTAAGATCCTCAGTGCATACTCACTTCTAAGTGTGTCCAACTTTAATACTTTGCATTCAGCTGATTCTCTGCATAGGCCTTGAAATGCTTGAATGCATCAAAAGCTTCATTTTTCTTCTTCAGCAGCATAGTAAATCTGAATCTGATACAATCAATGAATGTGATCTAGTAATAATATCCAGAATGCAATTGTGTTAGGAGAGGACCATATCAATCAGAGTGAATGAGTTCCAGTGGAATGACTGAGTGTGAATCAGAGAAGAAAAATCAATTTGCATGCATCTTACCTGAAAGACAAGGCTCATAAGTAAGATCTGGCTTGATGTGTGATTTCAGCTCAAAACCTGTGACTAACTTCTCTTTGATCATTTTGCTGACATCTGCATAGCTATGATGAGCAAAGCAACAATTGTTAAAGTTGGATGTGCTTTGGAGTGAGTATGCACTTAGGATCTTTGTCTGAAGTCCAAAAAGTGAGTAACTAATATGATTGAAGTAGGTGAATCTTACCTGAAGTCCAGAAAGTAAGTAACTGAGGAATCACTTTTAGAACTCCAGGTTTATATACAACTATGATAAGGATTCTAACAAGTGTCAGGATAAGGATCAGTAATCAAAAAATAGAATCAGATCTAATAATAGATCTGATGTCATGTGATGTAATCTAAATATAATACAGAGCTAAAAATAGATAAAGTTATAGAAGACATAAAGACCATTTTTAACACTAGCAATCTCAACATCAAGTAGGAACTTGATATCTCCTAAATCCCTAAGTTTGAAGTGACTAGCCAATTGCTTCACAGTCTGATCAATGACTGCAGTGGAGGTTGAAGCAAGAGTGATATCATCAATATAGATGGGAAAAATGATTCTGACTTTATCTTTGACATAAATATAGATAAATCTGTCTGATTGAAGTCGAGTAAATCCCATGGAAGAAAGCACAGTGTGTAGCTTCAGATTCCATTGACGAGCTGCTTGCTTGAGACCATACAGTGACTTTTTAAGCCTATAGACCATATTTGGTCCACCTTTGTGAAATCCCTCTGCTTACTTTATATAGACCTCCTTATCCAAGTCCCCATTGGGGAATGCAGAAGTAATATCTACAGAGCACAGTTCTAGGTCTTTTAAAGCAGATAGAGCTAAAATGAGGTGCAGAGCTGCAGGGCAAAATGTGGGAGCAAAAACTTCATTGTAGTTAATACCAGGATGCTGACTATACAGTATCCCTTTGCAACTAATCTAGCCTTGTAACGCTTCACAGAGCCATTTGCATTGCACTTGACCTTGAAAACCCATCCAGAGCCAATTGCCTTCTTTCCCACTGGAAGCTCAATAAGGTCCCAAGTACCATTGTGAGTCAATAAGTCCATGTCCTCATTTGTAGCTATTTTCCACTTTTCAGCATTGGAAGCTTGTATTGCTTGCTTATAAGTGCAAGGATCAGCACTACTAGTAAGTCCAGCAAACTGAACTTAAACACATCCAGCCTCTTTATCATCTCTATCTCCAATTTGTACATCCATCTCTTCTTGCTCATTCTTATCATCAGAGGGCGGAGCAGGTAAAGGAGAAGGTGGTACATGTGTATTAAGCTTCCACCATTCTCCAGGAGACTTATGCTCACACCTAATGTGACACAAAGCAAGAGGTGTCTCTGAAGCAGCAGGGCTGGAATTGGAGGAAATGGAATAGTTGGAGGTTATGAAGATAGACTTAATTGTCTAACTGGTGAAGCTGGTGGTGTATGGTGTGGTAATTGAAGTGGTGTGTGTGGAGGTGATGGAATAATAATAGGAGGTGCAGAAACTTGAATAGAAGGTTGAGTATCCCCCCCAGATTCAAATATAATATAGTCCTGCTAATTAGAAGCAATGGGAGGAGTAGGAATTGGATTGAGGTCAATAGGAGGCATTTGAGCACTTTTAGTGCAAGATAAGCCTGGATAATATTGCTCATCAAATTCAGCTCTTTCAGAGATAATAGTCTTCTTGGTGGTTGGATTGTAGAATTTCCAACCCTTGTATTCAGGAGAATAGATAACCAAGAAACACACATTTTTCCATATGAGGCTGTAAAGATTTGTGCTTATCCTTTTGCACATACACATAGGCAGTGCAACTCCAAACTCTAAGATGTCCCACATCTGGTTTCTTCTTGAACCAAGCCTGAAATGGTGTAGTATTGGGTATCAGAGCAGTGGGAAATTGATTCCAGACATGGATCTGAGCTGCAAGGCATTCACTACAAAAACTAGGAGGCAAGTAAGCTTCTGTCAACATAGCAGTGAAATCATCTGCCATGTGTTAAAGTTGGACGTGCTTAGGAGTGAGTATGCACTCAGGATCTTAGTCTAAAGTCCAGAAGTGAGTAACTGAGAACTCAATCCTAGAACTCCAGGTTTATATACAACTATGATAAGGATCCTGACAGGTGTCAGGATAAGAGATCAGTAGTCTAAAAATAGAATCAGATCTAATAATAGATCTGATGTCATGTGATGTAATCTAAATATAATATAGAGCTAAAAATAGAAATAGTTATAAAAGACATAGAGACCATTTTTAACACTCAGCATTCAAAAATTGCCTTTTATGCAATTATCACATAATATTTGTATTAATAAGATAAGATTGCTATGCTGATTTCTTTTTTTTTTCCCATTCATTTACAACACCCACCAACCACCATTCTCCAATTCCACTATCTACATCATCAGAGACCTCTTCTGCTCAGGCTCTGGCTGCTAAACATGTTTTGGCTTCAGTTTCTTCTTTCTGCAACTTTTGCAATAAAACTGGCCATACTTAAGCTCAGTGTCATGCATATGCAAAGGGGAAGGAATATGTGCTCAATTGCACCAAAAAGCCTAAGCAGACTGCCAAATAAGCTCAGGAAACTCCAACAACCTCCACTACCTCAGGCAGCACTGAAACCACCTCAAAAGTCACAGAATTTACTAGAAATGCAAGTACTTGTTCAATTAATCCTTATAATCCTAACACTCCATTGTAGCTTGATGCTGACTTTGATTGGAATGCAGACCCTGGTGCTACATCTCATATGACTCCCCGTTGTCATTGGCTTACCAATTATGTCAAACAATGCATTCCTATCAGGTTAGCTGATCATACTGTAATATATTCTGCTGGAGTAGGCAATGTGGTATTTCAACCCATTGTTAGAGGAAAACAAGT
>ML213610.1:42103-170290 GCA_004379715.1 Crucibulum laeve | reverse complement strand
TATAACTATTTCTATTTTTAGCTCTGTACTATATTTAGATTACATCACATGACACTAGATCTATTATTAGATCTGATTCTATTTTTAGACTACTGATCTCTTATCCTGACACCTGTCAGGATCCTTATTATAGTTGTATATAAATCTGGAGTTTTAGAATTGAGTCCCCAGTTACTCACTTCTGGACTCCAGGTAAGTTTCACTACTTACAATACTCATGGTGAGCAAAAATGATGGCACTTATGTAAGCTCACGCGAGCGCGTTCCGTGATGTACTCGTTTAACTAGTTCATTTTCTCTACCATTCACGCGACTTTGAGCCTGCAAATGGCTGTTACTAAAATTAGTCGATGCCAGCATGACTCTCCAAAAAAAAACCACCTTATTGGTCGCATCCAAGTGACAGGAAATGTGGCAGAAGCTGCTGAAGCCGAAAATATACCCCCACGCACCACTCTGAACATTTATAAAAAGTTCTTAGCCACGGGATCTACCTCCAACCTCCCATGTTTGGGCCATCCTCTAAAGACCACTGAACGTGACAATCGCCACATTATACGAACAGCTCGAAAGAACCATAGAATGCCACTGCAAGATGTTGTCAATCAGCTTGGGTTGAATATCTCACACGACACAGCGCGTTGCATTCTGGCTCGAGCAGGATACCATTGACGGGTCGCACGCAAGGTTCCTTTCCTCACACAAGCTCATAAGCTTGCATGCCTTGCTTGGGGGAAGCAATACCGCCACTTCACAGCTTCTGACTGGCAACATATTATCTGGTCAGATGAGGCATACATCTACCTTGGCAACAACCAAGGCTGTATTTATGTTACATGCCGTGCTGATGAGGATATGGCTGAGGAATGTGTTATACCATCCTTTAAGCAGTCTTCAGTACGTGTTATGATCTGGGGATGCATTATGGAGGGTAGGAAAGGGCTGTTGATTGTGTTGGAATACCCAGGAGGAAAGGGAGGTGGAATGAATTCCATGTGCTACCGTGAACAGGTCCTTGAAGGTGTTTTGAAGGACTTTTATGCAAAGATGAACCAACTGAGATATCCTGTACAATTTCAGCAAGATAATGCACCCAGTCACACCAGCAATTCAATAAAGCGATGGTTTGTCAAGAATGGGATCCGGCTGGTCTTTCATCCCCCATCATCACCTGATCTTAGCCCAATAGAACCTGTTTGGCATGAGCTAAAGCACATCCTACATGCACTTGAGCATCCCCCAAACACAGTTGAACAGCTTAAAGCAGCAGTTATGGCAGCTTGGGAGCAGCTACCTATTGAATCAATTAATAAACACGTCAGGCATATGCCTGATCGTGTTCGTGCTGTTATCGCAACTAAAGGTGGTCATACAAGATTTTAAAGTGGACAATAACATTCTTAGGACTCTCTAATTTACACCTATGTTGTATATACGGACATTTGGTATGCACATTCTGGCTGGATATTGGATGCGATGGCAGAAGATAGTTGAGAGTGTCGTGGGAAAAACTTGATGTGCCATCACTTTTGCTCACTGCGAGTATATATAAGTTACTCACTTCTGGACTCCAGGCTAAGATCCTGAGTGCATACTCACTTCTAAGCATGTCCAACTTTAATACTGAGGTGGCAGTGCATGCTGCTGATGTAAATTTTTTACTTACTTTTGATATTGGACAAAATGCTTCACTAAAACTCTATAGAGATTATGTTCCATGGATGTTTCAATATTAGGAGCTGTTTGAACATACTATAGGGCTTGTGTCTTTGGGGTTTAAATCTCATGCAGGTAGTACAAGACTTACACCATTGTTGGACAAAGTCTTGCAGGTCAGGCCAAGTGTATTTGCAATGAATGAGTTCAATAGTCTTGTTCTATTCTATGTGTTCAGAGAGGATATAATTATGTTTGATCTGTAAGATATGAAAGTGGAGGTCATTACTGTCCAGAACATAAATGCATTTGTCAAGAAGTAAAAGTCTACTGTTGGAGCCAGTTGTTCCTGAGAGAACACAGGTTGGAAGTTGTGTTGATTGATACTGGCATTGTTACTATTATCCCCTTTAGGGTAGACATCCCATTACTTAATTAAAGCATCAAGCTTCATATCCAATTTGCCCAGACAGAAGCAAATGATAAAGTTGAACTGAGATAGATATTCCAACCATTGAGCTTGGTGGTGGTAAGGATATTGGTGGTAGCAAAGTATTCAAGATTCTTGTGGTCAGTTACCACATCAATAGCTGAACCAGAGCCCTCAAGGTAGTGTTGCCAAACTTTAAAAACTTTGAAGATAGCCAAGAATTCCTTATCATGAGTGTCATAGTTCAATTTCAGTGTAGTAAAGATGCAAGAATGGAAATCAATCAGATGGATTTCTCCATTGGAGGTTATAATGAACAGGATAGTAGTAAAAGCATAGTCAGAAGCATCAGTATCAACAATAAGTTGGGCATCAGGAATCTAATAGGTCAAGATAGGTGCTGTGGTGAATGCTTTTTTGAGAGCATTGAACATATCCCTACAAGCATCATTAAACTTTCAGGATACACCCTTATGAGTGAGGTGGGTGAGTGGAATGACAATATCAGAATAATTATAGATAAAACATCAGTAGAAGTTGGTAAAGCCTAAAAAGGACTGAATGTCCTTCATCTTATATGATTCTGGCCAATCTAGGATGATGTTAACTTTGTCTTTCAATATTTCTTTGATGTATTTATAATGAAGTTCCATATTGTCCAAATACACCAGAATGTTATTAAGATAGACAATGACACTAACATCCAATAGATCACTAAATATGTCATTTATGAAGCATTGGAAAGCCACAGGAATATTGGTGAGATCAAATGGCATAATGAGCCACTTAAATGAATCATAGCAAGTGCAGCATCTGATATTAGCACTAATATGCATACTACCCTTTTAGTTAAAGGAAAAAATGTATGCATACTATCCTTTAAGTTAGAAGGATCTAGCATGCATACTATTCTTTAGGTTAGAAGAACTTACTATGCATACTATCCTTTAAGTTAAAAGGACCTAGTATATATACTATCTTTCTAATTAGAGGAAAGGGTTAAATTTTACTAATCTATTGTTGCTTCATACAAATAATGAAATTTATTTATAAATAATTACAGCCTGTTGTAACTATAAGTTGATTAAGTAATTAATAATATATTACTTATTTGGGGGCATTTGTTAAAAATGCTCTTTATGTCTTCTATTATAATTTCTATTTTTATTATTTGTGAGATGTCGGAACAAGAAGTCAGAAGTAGGTCAGAGAGTCAGAGTTGTTATCAGATGTAAGTTTTAATAACAAGGGTGAGATAGATAACAGAGTAGAGTATTTAACTTTAATATTCAAACTGAGAATTGGAGGATACAAGCAGAAGGTATTTATACTATGGAAGATAACTAGGAATAGATGGAGGACAGAATGGTAGTGTGATGGAAAGAGGCTGTGATGATTGTATTGTAGGAACTAATAAGTTGGTTGTATTGAAGAGAATGTGGCAGAATGTCAGAAGGGGTGATATGAAAAAAGCTATATAAACTAAAAATCAATTGTAAGAGAACTATGGTGATGAAACATATATACAAATAAGAAAGAGCAAAGATTGTGAACAGAAGGTCAAACAAAAGGAGAGTCAGAAAGAAAATTGGAAGGTTAGAAGGTAAGCATGAAGTTCTGAAATGTGACACTGCTGCAAATTCCCACCAGGACTGTGGAAGACAAGCATCAAAGTGCATGGCCTGAGCTTTATCTATTAAAGTCTGGTTGAAGCACTCTGCACATCCATTTTGTTGAGGAACATGAGGTAAGCTTCTAAGGGTCTTAATGCCATAACTTTTAAGTGTTTTATCAAAATTTTCAGAATTATATTCTCCCCCTCCATCAGACATCCATTTATTAATGGTAATCTTATATTGATTAATGACTATAGCAATAAACTGTTTGAAAGCATCAATTGCATTGAACTTGGCTCTTAGGAATACTATCTAGCCATGGGAGGAATAATCATTGAAGAATGATATAAACCACTTGTACTTGTGATATAATATAATTGGAAACTCCCTTAGATCAGAATGAATCTTCTCAAAAGATTGAATCACTTTAAAAGAAGAGAGCAGATATGATTTTGAAGGCATTTTGCCTTTTGTACATCCTCAGCATATGGGATTTTGCTTGGAAATTTCAAGCTGTTTTGGGAGTCCACATATGTGTTCTCTTGCCCAATTTAAAACTTCTTTAGATGGATGTCCAAGATGTTTATGCCATAAATCATAACTATCTCCATTCACTGATGAAGATGCCAGGGTGAGTTCTTTCTTGGGTTTTACTATTTTTGCATTGACCTAAAAAATTGTATTGCCTGATAAATGCAGTTTTGCAGTCATTTGAAGGTCTTTTTTGAAGTTTTTATAAAAAGCTAGCATTAAGGATGATCTTTGAGATGTATTTCACTTTTTTAAGAGTAAACCCATTGATAGTAGTTATAACTCCCTATAGCAGAGAAGTAAATGACAGGGAAAAGTTTTGTTATCACTTGATCAATAGTCCCATCAGCATATTCAATGTCATGTTAAATATATATGTTAAAAATGCTCTTTATGTCTTCTATAACTATTTCTATTTTTAGCTCTGTACTATATTTAGATTACATCACATGTCATCAGATCTATTATTAGATCTGATTCTATTTTTAGACTACTGATCCTTATCCTGACACCTGTCAGGATCCTTATCATAGTTGTATATAAACCTGAAGTTCTAGAAGTGATTCTTCAGTTACTCACTTTCTGAACTTCAGGTAAGATTCACTTACTTCAATTATATTAGTTACTCACTTTCTGAACTTCAGACTAAGATCCTGAGTGCATACTCACTCCTAAGCGTGTCCAACTTTAACAATATATGGTGCTTTGAGCAAGAACTTTTTCAACTTCACTTGCTGTTGTAACATTTCCAAATCTTCTTTATAGATGTGGAAGTCTTTTAAGTTACTGGTTAAATGAACCAATGTATCTGAATCCATGATCCAGTTGAATGTGCTGTCAGCTGGTTGTTTTTCTTTATATCTTGAACAATTCACAGAATGAGAATGTATATTTGAAAGTCTGTTGGAAATACATCCATCATATACATTTAAAGCTATATGTCTACCTAATTGTTCAGCTAATCATAATATTTACTGTGAGGTAATGACATCAGCATCATTTATATGAATGTAAGAAGGAAATACATGCCTATCATATGCACCAGTGTTTAAACCAGCAGCTTCTGCAATCTCCATATCCATATTGTCATCAGATCCATAGTTCAGAAGTTTATATTTGTTGACTTCTTCTTTCTCAAGTTTAAAACTCTTGGGAGAATAAAGACTATCTGGAATATCCTCTAAGGTTCTTTTGAAAGATGATGGAATAGGGGGGTGACATTCTATAACTTCCTCAAATGTTCCCACATTCAGGGATGTCTTTGGAAAATCTAAATCTATGCAGATGGATTGGGCTTTTTTATAACCCATGTAGATCAATGGAGCTGCTTTAGTTCCTGAGAAAGCTAGAGGTGGATTCCCATATATATATTTATGCACAGAGGATTTAAGATCAGAGAGTTGCTTAACTGTTAAGTTGCAAAAATGTTGGAAGGTAGCAGAAGGTTTATAGAAAGAGGCAAAATGTTAAGTGCTGTGCCAGAAAAGGCCTGACTTAGGCATGGGGTTGTTGGATGGTGAGTGCAGAGTCAGATTGCCTTGAGGCAGACTAGGGACTTCAGCTTCAGCTTATATGCTGTGCCTCTTTCCATTAGCTGTCCCTGGATTTCAGAGGATGAGAGCAAGGTAGAGACAGAACTTGAGATGGAGTTCTACAGAGGAGTGCAGAAATGGTGTGGACTTAAGGTGAATTTGCAGTAAAGATTAAGTTGATATTTGAACTGAAGTTATAAGTGAAATAAACTAAATTAAATACTAAGAAACATGGAGACAAGTAGTACAGAGTAGAAACAAGTAATGCAAAGTACTAGATACAAGATATGAAATGTGTATGAGGATGGAACAGAGTTGCAAAATAAAACTAAAAGGAAATAGATATAAATCAAGAGATAAATAATATAGATAAAAGATAGATAATCAAGATCTAAATAGAATTCCACAAGGGACAAGTGGAGAACAGAATCAAGGGTGTGGAGTTGTATGTGAGATGTGCAGATTGCTGAGTAATGTGCAGAGTTGTGGTTGCTAAGGCATGGGCATAGCATGGAAGTTGAATTGTACAGATGTTGGCTTCAGCTTATGTGCTGTGTCCTTTGCAATCTATTCAGTATTCTAGTATTTGCAAGATGTCAGAACTAGAAGTCAGAAGTAGATTGGAGGGTCAGAGTTGTTATCAGATGTAAGTCTTAATAACAAAAGTGAGATAGATAGTAGAGTAGAGTGGTTTAACTTTAATATTTAAACTGAGGATCAGAGGATATAAGCAGAAGGTATTTATACTATGGAAGATAACTAGGGATGGACAGAGGACAGAATGGTAGTGTGATGTAAGGAGGCTGTGGTGCTTGTATTGTGGAAACTAATAAGTTGGCTGTACAAATGAATGAAGCAGAATGTTGGAAGAGGTGATATGGAAAAGGCTATGCAAACTAGAAATCAATTATAAAAGAGCTATGGTAATGAAACATATATACAAATAAGGAGAAACAAAGATCTTGAACTGAAGGTTGAACAGAAGGGGTGTCAGAAAGAAGTCAGATAGTCAGAAAATAGGCATAAAGTTCCAGGATGTGACATCAACTAAAGTAAGTGAGGGTAGAGTTTCTGCCAGAGTGGTGATGTGAGAATGTCCATGACTGTAATTATGATCTTGGTTGCCCTGCTGCTGTTTCTGCTTTGGTTTGCCTCCATGCTTAGTCTGCTGTTTCTTTTTCTCATCATCATTGGAAGAAGAGTTGTTATTTTGCTTCTTCCATTTTGGTTCAGATCCTTTGCATTTGACAGCAGAGATCTTATGAGCATTAGCATTGGGATGCTTGTGATTGAACTCATTGATAAGAGATTCTTTAATCTCAGTAAATTTGAGACTAGTCTTTGTATTCATAACAAGGACCATAGAAGCTACATGATCTCATTTCTGAGATACAGCAGATAAGAGGATCATATATCTATCATACATCTCATGAATTCCTCAAATTTGCAACCTTGCATAGAGCATCATTCCATGAACATATTTAACTCATTAATCTCATTGGCAGAATTGACATTGCCAGAGATTTTGAATAAAATGACCTTTTTAAAGTCATCATAGATTGTGGAAATACCAGGCTTTTCCATTGCTTCTTTGAGAGCTTCCCAGGTTTTCTTAAAAGTCTCTTTGATGTGAAGCATTAAGCTTTGGCAAATACAAAGGTGAATAGCTCCATTAGCCTGATCATCCTTATTGTTTCAGGCCATATCTCTTTTATACTCAGCATTAGTTGTTGTTTCTGTTGAGGCATGCTTAAGTTTGAAATAGATGCCTGTAACAACCTGTCAAGCTCAAATGGATTGAAGATAGCCAGTCATTTTCTCAGACCATACAAGCCAGTTAGAACCATCAAGTACAGAAACAAGGTTGAGAGATGAAGACATATTGATTGATAAGGTTTCTGTGAAAGAAACATCATCAGCTTGTGTTTTTACATAATTAGCAGCCAGTTAGGTGCTATAAGCTCCAGCTAATGGACTTAGTCCATAAAGTCAATTTGTTCAAGCCATTTAAGGTGAATAATGAGCTTTATTGATTATTCAGTCAAGCCTACTTGCTGCAGCCTATTAGGGCATATATGCAATGATGACCAGGGCCCATAATCTATTGAAAGCATATAGGCACACTGTCATATGTTCAAAAAGTTTTGAATAAAGACATTATTCTGTCTCCACAGGAATTGTATGAGAATTTGGGACAAATGTGTACATTCAAACCATGTGACAGATAAGATTAGATTAAGCCCTAATCTCTGCTTATGATTACCAATTCTCACAGCATATCAAGTTGCAAAATAGTCAGAAGATAGCGGAAGGAATATTGGGTGAGGCAGAAGGTAGATCATACAGACATTGGCTTCAGCTTATGTGCTGTGCCCTTCGCAATCTATTTGGTGTCCTAGTATTTGCGAGAAGTCGGAACAGAAGGTCAGAGGCAAGTCAGAGGGTCAGAGTTGTTATTAGACTAAGTCTTAATAACAAGGGCGAGGCAGATAACAGAGTAGAGTGATTTAACTTTAATATTCAAACTGAGGAGCGGAGGATACAAGCAGAAGGTATTTATACTACAGGAGATAACTAGGGATGAAGTAGAGACGGAATGATAGTCTGATGAAAGAGGCTGTGATGATAGTATCATAGAAACTAAGTAAATGGTAGTAGTGGAATGAGTGAAACGGTAAGTCGGAAGGAATGCTGTGTAAAGGCTATGTAACTAAAATCAATCGTAAGGGGACTATGGTGATGAAACGTGTTTACAAATAAGGAAGAGGGGAGATCATGAACGGGAAGTAAAATGGAATGAAAGTCGGAAGGAATATCAGAGGGACAGAAGAGCGGAAGGTGAGTGTGAAGTTCTGGGATGTGACATAGCATCAATTATGCTTATGCCTTCATATCCCTCTATGCTTTTCCCCTTATGCTTATGATTCATACCTATGCTTTCCCTTATGACTTATGCTTTATGACTCTTTTTATTGCACTATGACTGTTTTATGACTTTCTTCTATATTTTATAATTCCTCTTTATGTTTTATAACTCTTTTCTATGCTTTATGATTCTCTTTTATGCCTTATGACTCTTCTTATATCTTATGACTCATTTTATGTCTTATGGATCACTCTGAATCATTCTGAGTGACTACTTACAACCAGTATTTACACTCACCTCCCTGGTCTGATTGGACTGCTTGAACTCTGCTCAGACTCTGATGGACTCTAATGGACTCTGATTGGACTCTAATTGGACTCTATTAATAAAATATATTTGATTAATACTTTTTTTATCCAGTCTGAGCAGAGTCCAAGTAGAGTCCAAATGAAATTTGAGTATAGTCCAAGTAGAGTTCAAGTGAATCTGAGTGGAATTTAAGCAGAGTAACTATTACATATCACTGGTAAGGTTATGTAATCATATTATTAAGCATTGATAGTGACAAAATAACAAAATAGAGGCAGACAAGTCCAAATATCTACAAATAAGGGTCACTTTTACTAATACTATTTATTACAAACAGTGATAAAATCATGAAAAATATACAAATATATACAAATAAAGAATCTTTGATTTATATTTGTTTGACTTTATTTAATTTCATTTAATATACTGGGATTATATTGAAGGAAGTTGTTTAGTACAAATATTTGTATATATTTGTAAATATCTCAGATCATAGAGACTGTAAATAGAAACATGGCATGATTTATGGCATTATAACTGAATAAGAATTGCACCCACAAATTGCAAAATACTTTCCAAATCACAAATCTTTTGAATTTGTTGACATTTATTTATTAATAGCATTGTGATTATTAAGAGACTGTAATAATGCATATAAAAGGAAAATAAATAATTCACTTCTACTTGTATGTCTTTGGTTGTCCTTTAATTTCTTGTTAATTTTTATATGATGTCATTTATTATTCTTATCTGTTCTATTTTTTTGTCTTGACTTTTATCAATTTATAGTGAAGTTTTATTATTGTATTAGGTGATGTTGATTGAAGAAGCCTTTATCTGTATTTGTTTCTATGGTCTGGCATTATTCAATTTCTCCTGGTTTTTCTTGATTTATCTTGAATTTTTCTAATTTTATTAGATAGAAGTAACTTTTATTTGTATTAATTTGGTTTTATCTAGTTCTATTTGATTGTTTAAATTTCATGTAATTTTTACCAAATTATTTCTAATTTCTATGAGTATTATAGCTGATAATATGTATAGTGTTATTAACAGTAGCTTGTATTTGTATCTGTTTTGGCCTGTCTGAATTTATTTGAATTTTATTGAAATTTCCTGATTTTTACAAATTATTTCAAAATTTTATGATTATTTATTACTGGTGTTATAAACAGTGTTGATAACAGAAGCTCTTATTTGTTTATATTTTGAATTGTTTGACTTGTCTGATTTTATTTAATTTTCCCTGATTTTTTGACAAGTCCTGAAAAATATCTTTTCAATGGTATTAAAACTGTGGACAAAATATTAAGAGAACACCCCTATATATATATTAATAAGTAAAGTCTGAGTGGTTAGTCTGATAGTCCTATTGGAGTCCACTTGGACTCAGTCCGATCAGAGTCCAAAAGTCCAAGTGTCCAATCTGTGGTCCAATCACAGTCCAATCAGATTTTGCTTGGATTTTATTACATTTTACACTCAAAATGCTTTTTTAGTCCAATTGGACTCTGACAGAGTTCATAGAAGTCCAATCAAAGTCCAATGGAATCCAATCAGATAAGAGGGCTTAAGGTAAAGTACTCACTTATAACTCAGTTTGATTCTTTATGAGCTCACTTAAGTCTATATGACTCATTTTATGACTTGGGGGTTGTGGGCCATTGCAAGCATGGCAGTACAAGTCTTTTTTTGAGGCAAAATTAATTAGATTTTTTTTAAAAAAAACTTTAAAACTTTTTCTGAGGTTATCAAGTCACTTCAATTTGATAAGAAAAATTAAATTGTCAGTAGAGATTAATATAAAGCAGTCAATAATTGCTTCTGATGCCTCAGACAAGGTGTTACTGCAAAGAGGAACAGGAATATAAGCAGGGGCATTGGACAAGGACTAATCACCATCCTGCCCTTTATAATTACCATAATCCAGGGAGGGGTGTCTCAGCTTCTGATTCTTACAATGTGCAGATGAGGAGTTGTTGCTGCAGAATGTGGGTGAATGGTATGATCTATGGTCATTATGTGAGTAATCAGTATATTTGGGTGATGGTCATCTCTTCTTCACTGGTGGCTCACAATGTGACAGACAATGTCTTCTGCAATCCTCATATCCACCTCCTCCTCAATAGTCATGGTTGTTGTCAGTGCAAGAGGCAGAGACATTCTGATTGCATCATATCAAACTCCCCTCTAAACATTCATGAATGTCTCTACTCTCCCTAACTTGAGGTTGTGGGCCATTGCAAGCACAGCAGTACAAGTCTTTTTCAGGCTTATATTTGACTATTGTTGAAATTTACCAAAGTTGGGGCTGCCAACATTTTCATCATCTACAATGACAATGCCACAAGATTGAATGCAGCTGCCTGTGTTGTTATTACCCATTGTACACCACAATCCCCTGATTTTTGGCCAGGAGATGAGAGCTAATGAGGGATAAAAGAAAGAGAGAAACCAGATCTTACTGATGACAAATGTCACATGATATTCCATAAAAGGCAATTTTCAAGATGCCAAGGTGGCAGTGCATGCTGCTGACATACAACTTTTGCTCACTTCTGATAGCAATAAAATGCTCTAGTAAATCACCCTAAAAGAACAATTCTTATTACATAAGACTTGTAACTGGCTCATGTATCAACATAAAGATAATGCACCTTAGTATTACATACTCCATTTCAATTTTTAAATAGAATACTCATTTGTAACACATGTTGCAGTATGCAGCTGCAGTGCACAGTCATAATCATTAAATATGAACATAGTACACATGTTCTGACTCACCTTCTACATGACTCTTAGTGACTCCTTATGAGTGTATCCTCTAGTATAAATAGTAGTAGTTAGTAGTGATATTCTGTAGTCTTTAGCTGGTTGTTTCTTACTGCCAATACTATCCACTCTATACTCCTCTCTCCTCTTCCCTCTAAGTTGTTAGTTTGTGTATTGACTTCAGCACTCTCTTATATAGATTGTGTTGACATGCCCAACACTATGCTTGTTTGGCATACTCTAGATGGTTGTAAATGAATTTATGGAGTTCCTATGAAATGAAAGTGGGCACTTACTATTGATGACCTCAATTCAATACTGGATCACTATAATTTCTCTACAAATTATGACAATCATCTATTTCTGGCTCAAATTTTAACAGGATTTCATGCCTTAGTTCAATTGGGAGAATTGACTTGTCCCAACAATAAATCTTTGCAAAATCCTCACAAAGTCACCATGCATTCATATGTTGCTTCTCTCATAACCAATTCCAATTCTTCTTACCTGGTCATAAAGCAGATAAATTCTTTGAAGGGAATGCTGTAATTATTCAACAACATGACCTATCTTCTGATCCTCATTTTCATATACTTTGGATCAAATGTGACAGAACTATCCCTACTTGCTCTTTCTTCATTCAACAAATTCATACATTTTTTGACTCTTCCATAGCAGGTCAATCAATGTGTGCAGGTGGGACTACTAGATTAGCTGAAAATGGCATTCCTCCAAACATTATTCAGGAAATGGATCAACAGTCTTCTGATGCATGGCAGATTTATATTTGAAAAAATCCTGTTTTAATGCATGCTATACTTTTTGGTCAAGCAGCTGATGAGTCTTTGGTGCATCTCTCTTAACTTTGAGTTTCATTTATTTTAAGTTTTCTTTGGTTCCTTTTTCATATTGCATTATTCCAGACTGTTTGTGTCATGAACTGTTTATTTTTTGATTATTATTTCCTTTTCTTTTCTAATTATCAAAACAGTTTCTATAATTTCAACAACAAAGACAAACAAAGCCGACTCATGTTGACACATGAGAATAACACACATTAGTCATACACATTTCATTTAATCTATTTTTAGTATACAACACATTTGTAACACATGTTGCAGTATGCAGCCACAGTGCACAGCCATACTTATTAAATACACACTTAGTACACATGTTTTGACTCACCTTTACCATGACTCTTAGTGACTCCTTATGAGCATGTTTCTTAGTATATATAGTAGTTGTTGTAGTATCTATTCTGTAGTCTTTAGCTGGTCATTTCTTACCACCAATACTATCTGCTCTACACTCCTCCTTACTTTCTCTCTCTTTAAGTTTGTAGTTTGTGTATCAACCTTGGCACTCTCTCTGTGTAGATTGTGTTGATGTGCCTGACAGTTTGGGTCAGAATATATGATGTTATCAGTGTAGCATCAGATTGTTTCTCTAGATAGAAACTCATTTTTTTTTCTATAGTATTTTATAGGATTGCTATACCTGATAACATAAAATAGTGTATATATGTAATAAATGTTTCTGTCACAACCTGAAACCTTTTTCACACACATTTCATGCACCTTCTGCATATTTCTGTTTCTAACAATAATTATTTCCTTTCTTGTAGATAGTTACCTAGTTATTGTTTCTATTACATTTATATTTAGTTCTGACAATAACTCATTATCACATGACCCTTTCTTCCACATTATTATGCACATTATTCTGCCTCTCTTATTATGTCTTTGACATTGTGTCTTATATCTCACATCTTGTCTCCAATCCCTGTTTATATGGACAATTAGTTTAGTTAGTATAAATACTTCAGTTTGTACTATTACAAACTTCAGTTCAAAAATCAAGTCTTACACATATCACAAATCTTATACTCGACTTAACACACACTTCTTACACCTTTCCCTGCCCTCGTAGTCTTAGGCCTTGTGCCTTTGCTACAACTCTGACTCTATGTTCTCCAATCACTCAATAAATCCAGGACACCCAAATAGATTGTGAAGGGTGCAGCACATAAGCTGACGCCAAGTCCATCTGATCTTTTCCCATGCCCCTCCGACATTTTCCCACACACCTCTAGTCTGTCCCACTCCATAACAGTTTCTGACCCTCTCTCTAGGCCACAAGCTGGAGTGAGGGCTCACCCTCCTATATTTACCTCTGTGTTTGTCCTTAAGTGATGAGATCATTGCACTACTTATTTATGGGTATAAAAATGTAGATGAATATAAAAAGAAACATTTATTGTCTTGTTGGACATATTTGTAAGATAAAACTGGAGTAATCAGCATTTTAATGATAAGATTTCCAGAATGTGACATTACAAGTTCATTGAAAAAATAATCAGCCTTCATCCATTGCATTTGCTAGATGACCCATTACTGGATATGAATTATATTATGTGAAGATCAATGAGTAGTTTTAAATAGTAAGCACTATTGCTCTTTGCTCTTCAGAAGATCCTCTGCCATTTGTACTTCCTCCCTCCGGCGTCTCTCACGTCGCTCCCTTCCACGTGTAACCATTGGCTTCGGTTCCAAATCAGCAAAAAGGTACTTGCATGCAACTTCCACAACCCAGCAACCAGCAAAGTCAACAGCCATGATCAGCGTTAATCGAAGCTTAAACTATATAAATATATAACTTTAGTCCAGGGAAACCTTCATTCATCCTTGAAGAAATACTGACCGAATCTGCCATTTCGACAATTTGAAGCCATCTGTTGAGCTCAGGCATGAAATCTGTTGCACCGGAGAAGGCAACCGCACTAGCAGCTACCAAGCCCCACCATAAGGTCGGATTTTCCCTGATACCTTCGCGGAATGGTCGGCCCTGAGATATAATAGTATTAATGATACTATAAAGCACCAAAAGCGAGTGTGATCACAAACCTGGAAGTTGATGGTAAATGTTGAAACTTGTTGCGAAAGCCCAAGAAGATAAATAGCTGTGTTTAGCAGACTGGGCTCAAACTTTGCTTCCAGATCGATAGGGCCTCTTCTGAAGGTCATCCAGCATCAGCAATCTCATCTTGATAGGTGGAGATAACTAACTTACTCTTCATAAGTATGTGAAAGCGTTGTGATGTACACCAAAGACGCAATGTGAAGTGCAAACTGTAAGAGAACAGAAAGGAGAACATAGAGATTAAAAATGTTTCCTAGCGGCCGCTCTCTAGAAAGCTTCTCAACAGGCTGTGGGTGTTTAAACATATTAGTTAATGTTACTTGTGTGAAGAGAGTTGGATAGGCATACCTTCGCTCGAGATATACATAGGAAACACACAGACATGAGCATCCCGGTTATAGTTACTTGATAGTCGCCGAATTTAATCCCATCAAGATACTGGACGCTTAGGCTGTACGCAGTGATTAAACAGTTCAATGCCAGAATCTTGTACATTTGAATTGTGGCCACAAGAGTGCAACGTCCTTGACGTATAATGTGTGTAACTATTATGAACCCGTTAATGCTGAAAAGCTGTCGAGTGAATTTGGGATTTACGCACTTGCAGACACATGAGATAGTTTAGAGGTAAATGGAGCAGCGCAGGATGCATCGCCAAGTTTGATTTTAGGCATCTCATCATCGCCTTCCATATCAGCCATCTTATCGGTGATAGCAGCGAGGTCAAACTGAAAATTATTAGAAGATATACGCCAAGACATTCAGATCACAACTAACCCTCTCCATAGGATTGTTCCTTCGAGCAACTTGTTGGCGTGCGGCAGCTTGTTGTTGTGCCTGAACGGCTTCAGGCATTAGATGAGCAATAGCAGGAGGGACTGGCGGTGGTGGCTGCCCGAAGCGAGCTGAAATACTGAGCTGGCTTTCGTAGACCTTTTTGACACGTTCGAGCTTCTGTCGTTCCGCGATCTTTTGCAGATCTTCCGGAGTACCATCCAAGAGGGCGACCCCAATATGGGCTTGCTTCAGCGCACCAACATCGTTAGTTCCATCGCCAGCCATGAGTGTCGTATATCCCAGGCTCTTGAGTGTCGTTAAAATGTATTCCTTTTGCGATGGTGATACCCGAGCATAAACCCATGTATTTTGCACGAGATCATTCCAGCTAGGCCTCGATTCGAATTGCTTCATGGCGGCACCAGTAATGCATATATCATATTCATCGAATAGCGATAGGTCCAACGGCTCTGAAGGGTCAACTGGAATGATTTTGCTTTCGTCGACGGTGCGCCAGACCAAATCTAAACACTGGTAAGATTGCCATAAGTAGAATAGCAGCCAAGGTATTTACCTGCGTCATGGGCTGGATTTTCTTTCAAATCGAGAATCAGTGCGTCACGATCGACGATTTCAACGTCACGGGCAACATGCACGGCGGTAAGAGGGTTATCGCCAGTGATCATCACACACTGAGAATCTCGTAAGTATTTGTTACCTGCTAAAAGATACTAGGTACTCACCCTGTGCGACGAATCAGCAAGCATCTTCAGCGTTTCGACAGCATCTGCCTTCAGAGGGCAATGGAATACAAGGAATCCAGCAAAGACAAGACCGCTTTCGACATGATCGCGAGGCAGTTTGTTGATCTAAATCAATGGTGTAAGTCCAATGCTCGGCCTAACAATTGGTTTCGATAAAACAGACCTTGTCTAACGACATTGGTTCCATCTCCTTCATACCAAGCGCTAACACACGGCTACCCTTGCGGGTGAACCACTTGTAGGTGTCGTCATAGTGGTCGGGGACAACAGCTAGCATACCCTTGATCGTCTCGGGGGCACCCTTCACGGCGGAGAGAGTCTTGCCGCCAGGGAGAACTGAGACGGTCGACATACGCTTCAGCGCCGAAGAGAATTGGAAGCGGCGTCTGATTATAAGTTGTGCTTTGTGGGAAGCGTTAGCATTAGCGGGAGAGACAACGTCGCCTAGCAAGGGATTATTAGCACACAACATAGGAGGAAACGAGATACACACCCTTTCCGAGATTCCACTCCAAAGCATCCAGCGTCGTCTTTTCCATGGGATCACCAACGACAGTACCATCGTCCAATTTTACAAGAGCATGTGCAGCTGCGAGGCAAAGAGTGGTCTCGCGCGACGTTTCCTTGACGTTGATGAGCCTTCGCTGGTCGACGGAGCTTCCAATATATATATCAGCCACAAGAATCCTTGCTAAGAGACAATAATACGCACTCAACCCCTACGATACCCTCAAGCACAAGATTCTCCGCGGTAATAGTTCCAGTCTTGTCGAAGCAGCATACATCAACCCTGCCCGCAAACGGAATTCGGAAGGGCTCGGTACAGAAGATAGCTATAAAGTTAATTAGCACTCTATCTAGAGCCAAAACTTAATCAAGCTCACCATATTTCGACAGTGCAACCAACGAGGCGTTAACGGCCAGAGACAGTTCCATAGGCAATTCAGGAGGGACGACACTCGTGATGATGAGAATGCAGTCCAAGAGAAGCTTCGATTTCTTCAGTTCCCTCTCAATACCTAGGGGAAGCTGTCAACATCAAATGACGCATAAACAAGATCAAGATGCGCACCTTTAACCCAAACATACCAACTGGCCGCAATAGCAAAGATGAGCAAGAACCCAATGAACAAGAACGACTCTGTGTTATTTGCAGAGATACGTTCAGTGGAGAAGATCATAGTTCTAACAAGCTGGCCTTGCGCCGTCCCGAAACCGGTGCGGAGGACGACTCCCAAGCAGCCACCATCTGGCGTCTTCACAGGAGATGGAATGTCACCTGCGGAACTGATCAGACAGAGAGACCGTACAGCGGTAGACATTACTCACTCGAAGGGCCAGCCTGTAAAACTTTGGTACCACTGAAAAGAATCGCGTTTTTGTGAGCGCTATCAACATCAAGTCTCTCTGAACCATCAAGAAGTTGAATAGACTCTTTCAAAAGAGGAGTCGATTCGCCTGACAGCATGGCCTCGTTAACGATTGTGGTGCCATTGATGAGAAGGATGTCGGCGGGGACAGTTGTCTCGGATTGAGCACGGGCTGAGAGTAAGTTAAGTAGGAGACGACGGAAAAGGTGGTATATACATACCGACAGATACCACATCTCCAGGAAGGAGTTTATCAGTTTGAATTTCGACCCACTTCTTGTCACGATAGCACTTGATGGGGTACGGAACAATGGACATGGTCCTGAATTCGGTCAAAGTGCGTACACGCTATCCAAGAGTCAGTAAACACGCATTATATCGTGTAGGGGAACCGACTAACCTGCCAAACGACGGTGCACTCGAACACGATCAACATGAACAGCGTGAATAAGCTGTAGTACCAATATTCGTCCAAGCACCACAATGCGACGCAAAAAATCTGAAAGACAAAGAAGGGGGCGGTGGCATGTTCGCTGAACAGCTCGGTGAACGAAGGGATTGGGATATTGAACTCGTTCTCGCCATAGAGGTTATACAAGTCTGGAAGCTGGGCCGTAGTGAGACTCTTGGGCTGCAAGAACGTGTTTAGGGGCGGTTTGCCAGAAGACGGATACGGAAGACGGGTGAATGTCAACGGAGAGGTCGATGATACAGTGTACGTGTCGCGTTGGTAATTGAACGTGTAAGTCGACACGTCAGTCGAATCTCTCTTCTCGAGAGGGACGATATCTCCAAGACCACGATGCTGCTTCGGGACGATACGAATACAATCCGCTTCTCGGAGGGAATGTGCCTAAATACAATGGTAAGCTAGTCCCAAGCATGAAAGTACAAGATATGCGCACCTTTCTAGTTGTAATCATAGCACGGGCACCGGAATTCCATTTGGTGATCAAAAAGCTGAGTGCATGGCCAGCACCGAGCGAGACACAAGCCAAGAAAGTCCATTCCTCGCTGACAAGCCACTGGTCGTATTTGACATAGTAGGCGTAGGCGAGAAGCGGGTAAAGGGAAAGGAAGGGGAATGTGTATAGATGTGTGTACCACGGACGGGCAATGTGCAGACTAGCCCGCTCAATTTCGGGCGAGTCGACTTTAACTAGGACCCTAGGAGAGGGAGTTGGAAGGTAGCAACATTCAGAGACAGAAGATACTCACATTATTGGAGGAATTAGTCTACGTGTCTAGCTGGCCAATAGCCAATAAGAACTGGACGGTAGTCGTCTATGAATGAGGTACCGTGAGTTGTGCACAGTGACAACTGGGGCGAAGAGAGGCGCGCTACTGGATGGAAGCGCGTAGAGAAGACAATTCTCCGAGTCGTTCGCCGTGGCGAGAAACAAGTTTCAAAATCGACGTGGGTGACGCGGACGGCAATGCACGTGGCATCCGCTTGCGGCCCGGCTCCATAAACCCCTTTGCATCACGCGTCACAGTGACACAGTGACCCAGACTTTAATTACGGCAAACTCCGAGAAATATACACCTCTGCAGAATAAGGTTTCAGCCACCCAACCCAGTGGCCGACGAGCAGTGCAGCGAAATCCGCATCACCCTCAAGACTTTCGACGATGGCGAGTCCATGCTTCTCGTCGCTCCGCACGTCCTCAAAGCTAATGCTTCGTCTCCTCTAGCCTAAGGAAATCCGCGACATCAAGCAGTTCATCAAAATTACACAGCGGAAGGATGCTTCCCGTACGTTCACTATCCGTGTATTTCTACCAACAGCATACTAACCGTCGCCCTTCTGCTTTCCAGAGGCCCGCATAAAGAAGATCGCGTCGAAAGTCGCTGGCGGAAAGACCCAGACAAAGTTCAAGGTCCGGTGCTCGCGGTATCTCTACACCCTCTCAGTAGACGACCCAGAAAAGGCTGAGAAGCTCAAGCAGAGTCTTCCCCCTGGTGCGTTCACTACTTATACTCCCCTTCCTCTCTAATACAGCCCTACTTCAGGTCTTGCCGTTATTGAGGTCGATAAGCCCAAGAAGAAGTAAATTAGTCCATCATTCTTATTGGGAGCGGCCAGTCGTCCGCCAGGCGCGTCGAGGGTGTTGTGGGTGGGGAGGTGTATGCAGGATTATGGTCGACACAAAACGTATGCATGCTTAGCTGCACTATATGCCTAATCATGATTCCTTGAACTGTATTTCATCCTTGCGCCGGACCACTTTTTTTTTTTGCTAAAGGTGTATAATTCCAGCCAAGATACAGGCTACACACAGCCATATAACCATTAGAGGGATGTACCGTTCGATTCTGCTCTTCCAACGAGTCATGCTCCGTACCCTTTCATGCCGTCCCGAATCCTCGAGTGCCTCAATATCGTACTCTTCGCCTGAATATTCTTCCTGCACACCCATATCCAACACCGATGAGAGGAGCTTTGTTCCATCAAGATGAGGCAGCGGAAGCAAATTTAGAAAGTATAACGACAAGGTCGCCATCTTGAGATACCTAACGACTGGTCAGCATCGTTCAAATGACATGACGATATACTCACTCCCAAAACACACCAAAGGATATCGGTAGCCACACCGGTAGCAGAGTTATTCGTGGCATCCACTTCCCAACTTCCACTAGCAATAATAACTGAGCACCAACAACAGACTGACCAGAACCAGACTAACTTTGCTCCCAGACTTCATTCACAGGTCCGCTCCAAGTAACAGTGCTCTCTATGCCCCCTGAAGGCCCCAGATACGTTAGAGTGAGTAGCCGTTCTTTGCGTGCAACACATATCGAAGTGGTATCACACCCGTCTGAAGACGTGCATCGTTTCGAATACTTGGCATTATGCACAGGTATAGGATCGGGACATCCCGTCGCTCCAGGAGGATCCAGCGCCTGAAAACACCTCAATCTATAACGCATTTTGTCCAAACCAACACAAAAATCTTGACTAGATTCTACGCAGAAACATTAACCTCCCATTCAACGCGTAAATTCAGACGATTCTCACCAAACTGCTCTCGCCCTACACACCAGCCCAGTACCGGCTCCCTGTTTGATCCAGTAAGATAATCCGTCCATATGTCCTTCTTTCCATCCTTCGTTCCGAGCGAAGTATCATCCAGCTTCGTCACCAAACTCCCTGTAGGGATATAACCATACAAGGGCGAGTCCTACTAAATTCTTCAGCTCTTCTTCATAATCACATCATCATTCACCTACCGCTTCAACACGCACCACGACCTTCCCCAAACCACTAACATCTTGATATCCCACAAGCCCCCATCCTTTGTCACCTACAACCCACCCAAAGAAGAGCAGCACGCCCCAAAAGACGAGATTATGCCACGGCCCGGCAGCTACCATCCGCGATCGTGCGCGCGGAGAGAGGGTATCGAACACAGCAGTTGAAAGACTGACAAAGGCAGCAGGTAGACAGACGATTAGAGAGACACCAGTAGAAGATACAGGTACTGCATCACTGTTTCATGTTAGGTGTTGTATTAAGGGGTTAAGATAAGAGAAGGCTCACACCGCAGCTGCAATAGCATGCCCGAGTTCGTGTACAATCTGGGATACAAAGACGGCAACTAGGATTATAGGAAAGTGATTCAATGGGACTGTAACACCTGGTATCTAATAGAAGGTTAATACAATCCAACTAAAATAAGATAAGAGACGTACAATGGGTGTAACACCGAATGCCCCCAGTCCACTTTCTCCGCTCTCGCCACCCATGCCTTCTTCTAATCCCCTCTTCACAAACCCACCCACCTCCAACGGCATACCCATCCCAGGCGGCGCTATAACCTTTCTCGCTAATAGAAGTGCATATCCAGCACAGGTCCACGCCAGAAAGCCTAAGCTAAGAAGCATCCCAAGCATCCCTGCTACCGTTCCAATATCATAAAATCCTCTCAGCACAGCAGCCAGCACCCGCCCTCTCCTGGAAAGTTTATTCGCCAGCGTATCATGATATGCATTCCACGCAGTCGTCTGTACGCGCAGATAAAGCGAATGGACCGTCACCGTCGTATCCGAGAATACACCACTTCTGCGCGCCAGTCCAGCATTAGCACGAGTATAAGATGGAAGCAGGGACGAAGAATGGTTATTTAGTGCATATTTTATTGCGTATATCACAGACCAGACCAGGGCGAGAAGAAATAGTAAATCAGTTAGTGACATCCCGCGACATGGAGGTCATGTAAAGAGTCGGTGAGGGGCGCTGATCCGTCTGCCCGTCAAGTGCTTAGTCCCAACTGGTCACGTCTTGGGCTCATTAATGCTTAACAACATTTGAGAGATTATCGACATCATAATATTCCCTTCCCAGTAGTGTATAGTAACAGATGTATATGAATAACCAACGTCCTTCTGCTTGTTGCACCAGGCAGCCAAGCCAACATCTACTACCCTAAACCCTCACACTCCCTACGCCATATTCCCCGGCTGGTCATTCCGGCGCAGCACTCCGTACGACTGTTGGGGTTCAGTGAACGTGTACCCCGTAGTCGCATTCCTAGGCTGCGTGCCCCCAACTCCGTACGAGTTGTAGGTCGTCACAGCCACAGGTGCTGGAGGGCTGATAGTATTGATCACAGCCTCCGTTTGTTTGAGGCTCATCTCCTCCTCCAGCTGCTCCGCATACCAATCAACAATAAAGTACGCATAAAGCTGGACGAGCCAAGTGAGCACATAAATGGTCACTGTGATGCCCTTCATAATCGCGGCTCCATTCTTGCACAGCTCTGAAATCGAGGTATCGTTTGCGTCACCCATACATTGGTTCACCGCATCCTGAGGCTTGAGCCGGAACAAAGCCACCATCGAGTAAATGCCGCTGACGACACTAACGAACAGATGGATACCAAGAACAGTAGCAAAGTTGGATACCATGTTTCGATTCTTGATGATGGCGCCAATCAATCTGTGATTGAGTCTCATCAGCACCTGTAACACCCAACGGTACAGAAGAGAAATTTTACGAACCCGAATATCGACACGATCACTAAAATCGTATAGATGATAGAATGAATCCAGAGCGCGACTAGATCGCTTGTAGCGACGGAGTAGTCCAAATTTTCTAATAGGAGAAATGCTCTATTAGATTCCAACTTAGCCACGAAAGTACCAAACCAACGTACTGATTTTCGAGATTGCCACCCATGAAATGACAGAGATGAAACCACCGCCGATGATAGCAAGAATCGAAAGAAGCTACATATACCCTTGGTTAACATCGCTCCGCCTACAAGAAAGAAACGATGACACTTACGAATACCCCGAACCTTACCGGAAGGCAGCAGCAGAATGTACGAGTTCGGACGTAAGGCATTTTGACGTATAAAAGTCTGGTTGATAGACGTTGAGGACGAACACTAAGCTAAAGAAAACCGCCAGCGGGAAGGATGTGTCGATGGGTCGGGCGCAGCCACGATAATTTGCCATCATGGGCGGTCGAAGGTTTATATAGTCCACCTCCTCGCCTCGTGGCTTGAGACGGCACTGGTGCATTAATTGATGGCTGATGCTGTGGTGATGTGATGGGGGTTGCAAGGGTGATGGAGGCGAAGGCGGGGCGAAACCTAGTTTCGTGGTGCTACATCCAGTCGCCAAGCGCCCATCATGATATTATACACAGCTTTGGGAATGCTTCAGGAAAGATCAAACACCAACAGGCAATTTCTGTCGTCCCTGGCCGAACTGCCTCTGGAGAACGTTTCGAATGACAAGATTCGTTTATTTTGTCTGCATTGTAATCACCGACAACCACAGTTATTATCGTTGAACATAGAACACACACATAGATTAATGATAAACCATCGGGAAGCTGATTTGTGAATAATATATCGCAAGCAGTCGAAATGATCATCCTGAACTCTAGCAGGCTATAATCAGCTTTTCATTACGCTTACTTCACAACTAATTACGGATTTGCAACTGCAGAAGAGGAGGTCGGTGTGATAATTAACATATAAATCAGGATACCAAGCTAACCGCGAGCCAGGATATTCATGTACAAACTGATAGGCAAGAGGAAACAATTCTGGGGCCGTTCTCAGGTTGAAACTCGATGAAAATGAAGAATACTGACCAGGGAAACGGAAAAAGCACCGTGCCGGCTAGCCACCTCGATCTACTACCTTCCTATCTCACGACCGTCCTAATGTATTCTTCCACATGAACAAATTAACTGCAAGGACCCAGATTGTCCTTTGGTATGCCTTGCTCATAGACAGGCCACAGACGTGACATACACTACACCAAGGCCGGGTAGAATAGACGCTGACCACATCCGAAGAACCACTCAAGACGGAGAAGAAGGTGATGGTGACGGACATCGATGCAAGCCTTTAGGGGACACGGATGCTCATCGTTGGAAGTGAGGTGTGGAAGATGTCGCGTCTTCTCGCCGAGGATGTCGGATTGACGAGCAGTGCGGAGGAGCGGGAGTGGACCAATTGCCTGATCACCGAAGTGGTCGTGCCGGAATTCAAGTGGGAGGATCACAAGTTCATGACGAGAGCAGAGGCGTGGTCAAATAGTCGGCGACGAGGATGCTGAGAATGGCGAGAACATTGAGAGCAACGGCACGGAAATGATTGCGTGTTTGGCTCGGTTCCTAGTGAGTAGTGGCAGTGTCGCGTAGTTTGGTCACGTCACGCCGCCGACAGTGCTTGCGGCTCATCACCCAGCACTCTCCCCTACTTCAAGTACTGCTTCATTCTACTTTCTTCTCAATAGACTCGATATCTATACTGCTATAATGAAAATCTTCTCCATCGCTGTCGTACTCGCACCCCCAGGCGGCCCTGTCGTTATCCTCAGCAGTGCCAACGATCTCTCCTCGTTTTCCTTCTACCAGAAGGGAACTGTCAGCGAGATGCTGACCTTCCTCTCCAAGACTGTTGTAGAACGCACGCAGCAGGGCCAGAGACAGAGCATCCAAGAGAAGGTCTACACTGCACATGTCTACAACCGGGGTGGAGCAGAACAGCTCGCAGGTCCGTCTTACCCGTCAAGCAGTCCTAACCCTTTCAACTCAATCCAACTCATCTATAGGCGTCATTGTCACGGACCAGGAATATCCTGTCCGACCAGCATTCGCATTACTAACGAAGCTCCTTGATGACTTTACGACCAAAGTGCCGCAAACCTCCTTCGGCAATCCATCTGCAATCTCATTCCCCGAGATCGCAACATACATCCAGAAATACCAAGATCCCCGCCAGGCTGATGCCATTATGCGACTCCAGCAGGAACTCGACGAGACAAAGATCATTTTGGTACGCCCTCTCTGCCGTTGCGTGCTGCAATTCTCCTAACACCCAAGCTACTTCCAGCACAAAACGATTGAATCTGTACTGCAGCGTGGAGAGAAGCTTGATAAATTGATAGAAGACTCAGATACTCTGTCAAAACAGAGCCAGATGTTCCTCAAGACAGCAAAGAAGGTATGTATCCTCTCAGTTTACCCTTAACAGCATTCAACTCATGGCATTTACAGCAAAACAGCTGCTGTGTTATCATGTGAGGTGGAATCTGGAAATGTCCTGTTATGTTACGAGCCCATTACACTCATGACGCCATACGCTATTCTTTTTGCATACCCATTCACGGACCTGATTCCTCATACTTAATTGTACTTTCTTTACTGGATGCTGAATCGACGGGTTCTTTGCTGTCAACTACATACGATCACCACTCTAATTGACGAGTCTGAGAATAGCACAAGCAGGCGTGAGAATTTTTCCCGACGCGCTTCAGCTTCACACCATGACCTCAGACGTGCGGGACGACCCCATAACGAAACGCCTGCATGTCTCTGGCCTGACGCCTACGATATCTGCAGAAGACATTAACAAGCGCCTCTCGACATTCGGTACCGTCAGGTCGGTCGATGGGGTTGGTCTCCTCGACGGCTTGGGCCAACCGAGAAAGTTTGGATATGTCACTATTGAAACAACCACTGGGAAGCTGGCAAAATGTTTGTCACGCTGTGTGTATGATTATATGGTCGTTGATGTATAGTTTCCTTTAGGCATGAATCTACTCAGTGGATCGACATGGAAAGGCACGAAATTGCGCATCGGAGAGGCAAAAGCTGACTTCGCAGAACGGTGCTTAACTTGCTCTTTCTTTCTTGAATAACTATTCAAAAAACATCCCAGAATCGCTGCAGAAAATCAAAAGTCATTAGAAGAGCCTCCCAAAAAGCGTCGCAAACGCTTCGGCGCCGTCGAAGCTGCCGATATGTCTCCCATAACCCCTGAAAACGTTGGTGGGAAGGGAGGATGGAAAGTCACTCCCATGGGTCGCATCGTCCGCCCTGTCCGCATGCGCCCTGAGCATCCTCTACCTCCAATGCTCCAGGAGGAGCAGGTGAAGAAAGCCAAATCCACCTCGAACAAAAAGGAAGAAGAGAAAAAGAAAAAGAAACGCGCAAAGGACCCGGACTCGCGTGCAAGGAGACGGACGATCGATCCGACGAAGTGGGGAAGCACGCATTTGAAAGGGATTTTTTTGGACGTGGAAGCTAGTGGGACGAGGAAGAGGTTGCTGGAGGATAAACGGATGGATGAGTCTACGAACAGTAGCGAGGGGGAGAGTGAAGAGGAGAGCGAGAAGGAGGGCGCTCCTGCTCCTGCTCCTGTGGCTACAAACACTGCATTTGCGCCTGCACCTGAAGTACCACCCACTCGCGCACCTTCACCACAAACTGTCCATATAGCTCCTGTTCCCTCTTCTGCACCCCCCACAACAAAATCTACTGCACTGCCAGACAACAACACTGACATCGCTCTTGAAAAAGCCCAAACCTTCAACCTCCTCTACTCCCTCTTCGGGGGGAAGGACGACGATGACTGGGTAGGACGTGAAAGCGTCGGTTCCGACGTAGACGAGGAGGAGCTATCTAAACGCGTGCCAATGGTGATGGACGAAGACGATGGTGATTTCGAGGTGGTGCCAATGGAGGACGGAGGTAGGAGAAAGAAGGGATATGTGATGGTCGCTGGTAAAAATGGTGTTGAAGAAGATGATGAGGAGGAGGAAGATGAGATGGAAGTGGGCGATACTCTGGTAAAGTCATCTCCGGAGCCAGTCGAGGGAAAAGTAAAGGGCCCGATAACATTGAGGGATCTATTCGCGCCCAGGGAGGAAGAAGGCATGTTTATCTCAAATTTGTTGTCCATGTACCATTTTAACTCTACTTCTCTAGCTGGATTTTCCCTCTTAGGACATCTTGACCTTGATCTCGAACTCGATGAAGAGCTCCCCTTCACCACCGAAACCGTCCCCGAATCTGCTCCAATCCCCGCCTATACTCCTTCCTTCTCCATCCCTCTCCCTTCCTCCGTCCCTTCTACTGCACCAATAAACCTTAATCTCAAACAAGCATTGTTCTTCCCCCTCCCCGCAGATTCAACCGCTTTCAATAAAAACGCCCGTCCGAAGGACCTATTCGACCTCGCTAAAGAGGGCGGCTGGAATTGGCGTGATCCCGCATTTGGGTTTTACCGTACAGATACCGAGGAAGGCATCCGGAAGAGGTGGGAGGAACAAAGAGGTGAACTGACGCAGGGATGGAAGAAGAGGTGCAGAGAAGCTGGGAAGGTCAGTAGGAGGAGAGGGAAGGGCGTCGATGCTGATGCTGAGTAGTATTACTAGTATGGCATTAAAATTACGTATAAATACCATTCAGGAATATTTTCACTCTCTCTACCGTTGAACTACCTACGGTCAGGGCTATGTCTATTCATTGGACACAACATCCGGGCCAAGTGTCAGATACAGACCTACACAAAACAAGGACAATCAAAAGTTGATGCTCCTCCGCCATCTTCCAACGCGTCTGACGCGCTTTCAACGAACGCGACAGCCTCTCGCATGGCGCACCCTCTCGACAAATGGTGGTAGCAACGAGAAATCATGGTATGTCACCACCCCAATCTTCTACCCGAATGCTGGTGCGTATTCGTGTTACGGCGTACAAGTACAATGTTCATATAATTCTTCCCTACAGTTCCACACATAGGGCATCTGTACTCCCTGGTCGTTGCGGACATTCTTGCTCGATTCCAGCGTCTCCTTAAACCTTCACGAGCAGTAATTTTCCTCGCAGGCACGGACGAACACGGGCTGAAGATCCAAAAAGCCGCCAAAGCGCGAGGCGTTGCTGAGAAAGAATTCTGCAACGAGATTAGTGCCCAATTCCGTGTGTGTGTGCTTCTCTGATACTAGTTATTTTATTAAATTTTTAATGCGATGATTGTACAGATACTAGCGGAGAAAGCACAAGTGAGCAATACGGTGTTTATGAGAACAACGAGCGATGTTCATAGGAATACCGTGACAGATGTTTGGGTGAGTCGTGTTCCATTATCTTGCCAATCTCCACTAACACAGCTGTTCTAGCGTCGTCTCGATGCGCTTGGACTGATCTACAAAGGTTCCTACGCAGGATGGTACTCTATAACCGACGAATGTTTCTACACGGATGCACAGGTTGCCCCCGCACCATCTTCTTCCACTGCACCCTCAAATTTATCTACACCGACACCCATGGTCTCCATTGAGACAGGCGCCGCCGTGGAATGGTCTAAAGAAGAGAACTACATGTTCCGACTTTCTTCTTTCCGTGAATCTCTACTTGCCCATTACAAGTCTTCTCCTGGAGCTATCGTGCCTCGCCAACACTACTCACATATCGTGTCAATCTTAGAAAATTCCCCATTGGAAGACATCTCTGTCTCTCGCCCGCGTTCGCGATTATCATGGGGTGTATCAGTCCCGGGAGATCCAGAACACACAGTCTATGTTTGGTTCGATGCTCTTCTTGTATACCTTTCTGGGGTCGGATATCCTTGGAAGGGTGGCATGACTGAAGGTAGAGAGCGTGGTTGGCCTGTAAATGTACAAGTTATTGGAAAGGATATTCTAAGGTTCGTGTTAGTTTTATTCCATGCCATACCACTGACGCTTCTTCTTACAGGTTTCATGCTATATATCTCCCGGCTTTCCTTCAAGCTCTTGAACTCCCTCTCCAACAACAGTTACTTGCGCATGCCCACTGGACAGTAGAGCAAAAGAAGATGAGCAAGTCTCTTGGCAACGTCGCTGATCCGTTCGATGCGATGGAACAGTATGGTGTGGATATTGTCCGGTTTTACCTGGCTAAGGTCGGTGGACGATGGAAAGATGATGTTGGTGAGTACTATCGTCTCTTATTCTCCATTCTGTGTTCATCTAGTACCATTCAGACTGGTCAGAATCCCAGTTAACGAAGCACTCCAAAGAATTACAGTCTCTCCTCGGCAACTATTTCATGCGAGTTACTTCCAAACGTCTCCTCGCAACACTATCATCTGCGGCTCCCGTCTCACTAGCCGACATTGCGGCTGACAGTGACTCACCAAATGCTACACTTCTAACTGCCGCGAGAACATTGTCATCTGGAGTCCAGACATCATTTGAACGTCTTGAACTTTCCGAGGCTCTGGAAAAGATCATCGAATTGTTGCGTCTAGTAAATGCTCCAACTTCATCTTTATATTTATGCCTCTTTTGCTGAGCCATGATTGTTTAGGCAAACAAAGTACTTACAGATATTGCACCCTGGGCTCCCAATACCGCTCCTGACACCGTCGCTGCATGCTACACGACAGCCATGGAAACTTTACGTGTCGCTGGAATCTGTCTGCAGCCTTTCACCCCTCTTGTTGCCGGAAAGCTACTTGATGCCCTCGACGTTAACGAGCAAAATAGAACCTGGGAATGTGCAGCTGAAGCGAAGGAGGCTGGACAGGTGAAGGGGGTGAGATTGTTCTAATATCTTAGACCGGAATAGTAAAGCGTTCTCTTTATCTCTTCGCATTGCAATCCTTCTCTGAAATGATTGAAAATGAAGTGATCTTGATTCTTGAATGGCTTAGATCGCTGCTAATCTTGGAGATCCCTCCTACTTTAGTTGCTTTGCAATTTTAAGGTACTCCGACACCTCTCCCTATCTATCCCGACGCTTCAACAAATATCCAGGATCCTCCACCTCAATCGTTAAGTGCATAATGAACTGTATTGCTTACAAGTTGAAACCGTTTCGGAGCCACCTTCACCGGAGCATCTAAAAATATTATGACGTTTAGCATTGAGCAACCAGACGTTGCCAGCCTGCTAAATACAGCTCAGCCGTAACGGAAGCCTAAGACGAAAATAAGTCATTTATCGCGCTCGACAGTCTAAACAAACGAGGCTTCGGATGATATGATGGAATCTGTTCAGTTATACGGGGCGTCGATCTGATTGTCTGGCAACGCACGATAATTAAGTCTTCTATTCGCTCGTTTGCATAGCGTTGACGAAAGATATAGTTGGTAGCATCGTACCAGCCTGACTGTTACTGTGCTTTATGGGAGAATCCGCTTTTTGGTGATGTGAAATGCATATGCATCAAATTTCGGCGACAATCACCTCTCGTTAATCTGTTTCATCCTTGCCCAAGTGATAATCTTTTTGACTCGTTTACGAGACCAATCTTACAAACTGTAGTTGACATTCTGCAATTCGCAGCCGACGGTAATATGTACACATGCTCCT
The DNA here is from genome assembly GCA_004379715.1 of Crucibulum laeve. Taxonomy (NCBI): domain Eukaryota; kingdom Fungi; phylum Basidiomycota; class Agaricomycetes; order Agaricales; family Nidulariaceae; genus Crucibulum; species Crucibulum laeve. Next base: position 140,142 of record ML213610.1, on the reverse strand, counting down.
CACATGCATTGGTCATACGTGGACTGGATGCCGTATACAGGTGTACTTGTTCTTTCTTGGCTTGAATCCAGACCAAGGATGTCCCGCTCTCGACATCGTTATGAGCACACCTAGACTTTCAATTTACAGCGCGTGTGAGATCCTGAGATAGTGGAAATCCGTAGCGGTGTCACTTAGCACTGTCAAGTCCTGTGAATTGCTGCAGTTTACACTCCACACCTTGTGATTCAACCATATAAATGACACCGGCGATATTGAATGCTTGCAGTAGCTGCAATAAATAATCATTTAACCCCTGGTGCCTATATGGTGCCTTCAGGAAAATACAAGGGCCTGCCATATCAACTTAGGGCCTATCATACCCCAGCACCTAGCAAACCCTTTCATCAATAATGCCGTCCAGACCGCCGAATCAACAATTGAGTCACCCGTTCACACCGCCTCCAACAGAAACGGGAGGTTTATGATTTGGCAACTTGCGGGCAAACTGATAACTGATGATCTTCTACAGCCACGGCGTCAAGATGTCTCCGACTCTACTCCCCTTCCGACTCTGCCTCCGTGATGCGCGCCGTGCCAGGTACCTCAAAGATACCACTGCTAATGTCTATCTCAATTTGGCATAGACCTATTTTTGAATCAGATATTTAAGAGTCAAGGCCTTGTGGGCCAGCCCAACCCACCTCGATCACGGCTTCTTCGAAGAGTCGTTCTACATCCCGTTCCATCGCTACTCCTCTTATCTATCGTTATCTATTACATTCTCCAGCACAACCTAATCTATCACGTCAATGCTCAAAAACTTCAACCTCGCCGGCTTTGCGACCGCTATTGCGCAGGCACTCGATTATGCGGACGAAAGCAATGCACCGCTGAATCGCGATGGTGCTCGACCTAAAGGTGCCGAGCGGACTGAGAAGGTCCAGGATCTACAAGCCCTCATTCGCAAGCCGGCGTTCGAACTCACTGACCTGGTACTTGTGATCTCTCAACCGAAGCAAATTAAAGGCATAACTGAATGTTCTTGTAGCCCGTATACTACGATGCCATCAAGGACATGGCCTCCGTTGGCCTTGATGACCGGGAACTTCTGGTGAGTAGTGCAGCAAATCCCTCTTGCAGCCTGCGCTGACGGGAGACATGTAGCTCGAGAAAGTACTAGTCTTGATGTCGAGGACAGCAAAGGACCCGATGTCAATGAAGATACAGCAATCGGTCATTAACCTCCGTAAGCGACGACCTTCCTTTTCCGTCAACGGAATCTAATCTAATCTTAACTTTAAACCACAGTGTACAATGACCTGCCGCACCCGCCCAGCGGCTACTTGTGTCTCCCTCCTGCGACGACGACGACCCGCGCAGCAAAAAACCCGTCTGTCAAGTATGCGTTCCGCACAGCCGATGGCTCTAATTACAACCCCTTGTTCCCCACCATGGGCATGGCTGGCTCACCCTACGCACGATCAGTGCCTTCGAGTAGTGTTGCTCCGCCGTCAGCACTCCCTGATCCTGGTCTCGTCTTCGACACTCTTCTGCGTAGAGAAAAGGATACTTTCACCGAACATCCTGGCGGCATATCCAGTCTTTTCTTCGCCTTTGCGGACCTGGTCATTCACAGCATCTTTGACACCAACCACTCTGACTGGACAATAAATAACACTAGCAGCTACTTGGATCTGAGCATTCTTTATGGAAACTCTGAGAAGCAGCTCGACTCCATTAGGAGGAAAGATGGCACAGGAAAGCTTTGGGACGACGTCTTCGCCGATAACAGACTGCTGTTCATGCCCCCCGCAAGCTGTGCCATATTAGTTCTTTTGAGTCGGAATCACAATGTACGCAATGCTGTCACACATTATCTGTAATCTGTTCTCAATTTCCCTATAGTATATCGCGGAGAAGCTTCTTAACATCAACGAGCGCGGGACATTTTCCAATCCTCTGGAGGAGGATTGGCAAGCCCGAAAGGCGCAGGATGATGAAATCTTCGAGCGTACCCGCTTGATCAACTGCGGTTATTTCATGCAAATCATCCTTGGCGGTAAGTACCTCTCCATTCATCTTGCAAAAACTTGATAATAATCCTGTTATATCTTTCAGATTATGTTGGTGCTATCCTTGGCCTTGTGCTGGACCAAAGTACATGGCGTTTGGATCCTCTCATGGTAAGCTATTCTATCGAAAGTTTGCCTTCATGCACTTAAGTGCCACAGGTCATGCGGGAACTCAGTCATGAAATTGCTCCTCGCGGGGAAGGAAACGTTGTGTCTCTTGAGTTCAATCTGCTCTATAGATGGCACGCGACCCTTTCTAAGGAGGATGCCACATGGACGAAAGATTTATTCGACAAGTTGTTTGACAAGCAAGATCCCAATACAATTACCATCCAAGATTTCAAGCGTGCTGCTCACAAGTACATGATCCCAACTACGAGCGTAAAAGAGTGGACGTTCGCCAAGTAAGTATCCCCAGCATGACGTTAGAGTCAGCTCTAACATCATAGTAGTCTCAAGCGTGGTCCTGACGGTCGTTTCAACGACGACGACCTTGCGAGGATACTCCACAACGCGACTGAAACCCGCGCTGGGGCATTCCAAGCCAGAGGAACCCCCGAAGTCCTTCGCATCATAGAAATCATGGGTATCGAACAATCCAGAACTTGGGCAACGTGCTCCATGAATGAGTTCAGAAAGTTCTTGGGTCTTAAGCGTGAGTGCATTCTTTCACATGAATAGCACAAATAATTAACGACCCCTTTAGCATACAAGAGTTTCAAAGAATGGAATAGTGATGAGAAAATCCATGTATGTTCTATGGGCTCTTTCTCTTATTGTTATACTGATAACATCTGTTTAAGACTGCTGCTGCTGCACTCTACAGGGACATCGATAATCTCGAACTTCATGTCGGCCTTCAGGCAGAGGAGGCGAAGAAACCTGGTCCAGGAGCTGGTCTGTGCCCTGGGTACACCATCTCACGGGCTATCTTGGCGGATGCTGTTTGCCTCACTCGTGGAGACCGGTTCTTGACCACCGAGTTCACTCGTATGTTTACTCGCTTCTGATCTCTTCTTCCGATTCTTATTCCATACCCATTTCAGCTTATAACTTGACGTCATGGGGATGGCAAGACTGTCAATACGACAAGGAAGATGGCTCTTACGGTGGTCTTCTTACCAAGCTGCTCTTCCGCACACTCCCAGAGCACTACCCTGCTGGGTCTGCATATGCGCATTTCCCATTCCTGGATCCCAAATTCATGAAAGCTAATTTAGACGAAAACGATCCCGCAACAGCTGCTAAATATACGTGGAGCCGTCCAATTTCTCGCTCGCCTACGACGCCAGTCGAGCAGTATAGTGCTGTTAAGCAAGTCCTTTCGGACCGGAACTTCATGTCAAGTTACGACGAGAGGCTCTTTAAGGTTGTGCAGCCTGTCGCTACCCCGAAATTGGTGAGATGCTTCAAACACTACTGTAGATATTTAACTGACCTTTCCTAGACCCAAGCTGCACTTACAGAGGGACGTTCGGTCGTCGCTAATCAGATATTGACTAATGCAAAGCTTGGAGAATATTTCGCGGCTGAAACTCTCAACTTGATCAAGAGCAAGACTGTCACACACGCAGATAAAACTGTGAAATACCTTGACATTGTCAAGGATGTTATCAACCTCATCCCTATTCGCTGGATATGTGAGGAAGTTGTAGGTTCTAGCTGCTTAACTATAAATATAGCATTCTAATCTGAATTGATTGTAGGCCGGTCTTCCATTGAAAACTACAACCAACCCAAAGGGTCGTTGGTATGAAGATGATGCTTGCGCCCGATTCAGTGAAATTGCGCGTTACGTCTATCTGAACCTCGATCCGGTACACGATTGGCGTCTGCGAGAGTCGGCTCAAAAAACTGCCAGTGGAGTTATCGACATCATAACTGCTCATCTTGATCACGACGACTCTATAGTATGTTCATCCATTTCCATAGTATTTTTTCATAATGCTTACAATTATATAGCTTAAGTGGTTCACCGCTGACAATCACAATCACGGCATGATCGAGAGTCGCAACTGCCACATCTTCCTCGAGAAAGTTGAGAAGTCGTTAGGGAAGAGCCAAGTCAATGCCGATGTAGCAGCAAAGGTCTTCACTGCCACTGTGCCTTCAGCAGCTCTTTACTCGCAGGCTGTGGCCCATATCGTCGACTTCTATCTTTCAGAAGATAAGCAGTCGGTTCGTGAGGAGATTGTCAAACTGTCGGCATCCAAGGACAAGGACGCTTCTTCAAAAATCATGACATATGCTCGTGAAGCACTACGTAAGTTGATTTACTTTCTTGTAGAAAATGCCATACTTACCATTCTCCTTCGCCTTAGGCCTTAAACCTGTTGTTCCTGGTGTATATCGCACAGCTGGTCAAGACGTCATCCTCGGCCCGCTGCACATCACATCTGGGGAACATGTGTATGCGAGCCTTGTTGAAGCTAATCTTGACGTAAGCTGTAGTTTTCTTCAAGAGGTTGATATGAAAAACTTACATTTGGTATAGACAAATGTATTTGGAGCTGATCCTACGGCTGTTAAATATAATCGATCGGCAGACACGACTGCGATCACTGAGTTCGGTGCACAAGGGTTAGTGTTTTTTGCATGCCAGGTTCATGAATATATATCTGATTGGTATTCGTTTCCAGGCTATTGGATTCGAAGTTCTTCGAGGCTACTGTACCAGCTGTTCTAGGGAGCATCTTTGGTCTGAGAAACATTCGACGCGGACCAGGCAAGTCAGGTGTGCTCACTAGCTTCCAGGAAAGCTGGCACGGAAGCCCACGCACGCAGTACATCAGCACAAGTGGAGCCGTTACTCCCTGGGCAGACTCTCTCATCATTCAATATAGCAACTAAAGTGCCGCAATAAATCTACTCTATATAACATCTAACACGAATCGCAATGTAAAATGTAGTGACTATGAGCCCTATGGCTAATTATTATAATTAATAATTTCTCGTCTAATTTCCCTGCAAGCATATGAATTCCATGTGAAGTCGAATCTAATCTAAGAAAGAGAGTTGCCAGATATGGCGGTGTTGGTTGAGGATGCCGGATCACGGGACCATGGTTGCGCGCGTCGTTCGTGCCACTGTTGTGTCTGAAGCACTGACGCCTCATTGAACGTCTCTCCACACCTTCTTCGTTGTCACCGACGTCGTGTGTCGTCGATACCATCACATCCCTCCTTCACGACATCACGATCCCCCGACATACGACCGGATTAATAATCCTATCGATATCCGCCGTTCGTCCGCCTCCTACCAGTCAACAACTACCCATTTGATACCTTGGGACCAACATCGTCTCTGACAATACCGAATAAAGAATATGCCCGTCGCACCGCGGCCGTCTCAGAGTGCAGAAGCTGCGCATGCAGCTGCGCGGCAAGCAGAGTTCAACGAGAAGAAGTGGGTCTGGGTCCCCGATACCAAGGAAGGATACCTTGCAGGATGGGTTAACAGGGAGGAAGAAGATGCAGCTGAGGTTATCATGGCCGCTGGAGGCGAGGTACGACGTCCTTTTATTGAAAGATGCGAGGAAGTGCTTATCCATGTACCTAGTTTCGAAGAGTGCCTTTCGACGCGCTGTTCAAGATGAACCCTCCAAAGTTCGATCGTGTAGAAGATATAGCAGATCTTACTTTCCTGAACGAAGCGAGTGTAGTGCACAACCTTCGGTTAAGGTATGGTTCTGGAGCTATCTATGTGTGTGCCGTTTTTCTTTTCTATAAAGCACGAATTGACGTAGCTTTAACCCTTACGCGTCATAGACGTACTCGGGCTTATTCCTTGTAGCCATCAATCCTTACCAAAATCTTCCTTTATATTCAGATGCTATCATACAACAATACCGCGGGAAACGACGCGATGAGAACCCTCCGCATATATTTGCTGTCGCGGAGCGTGCATGGATAAATATGGGCGAAGAGAGAGAGAATCAGAGTATTCTTATCACGTAAGTTCGCAGCTTCGGAATTGAATAACTATAGTGCTAAAAGCTATGTACAACAGTGGAGAGTCTGGAGCTGGAAAGACAGAAAGCACGAAAAAAGTTATTCAGTATCTTGCGGCTATAGCGACTGACGTTCATCCTCCACCACTAACAACGCCATCACATTCCCGGTCTAATACCCTCTCTGGACCTGCTATGCCATCAACAGGCCTTCCTAGAAGCAGTTCTTTCAGGAAAGGCCATAGCACCTCACAGTCCGTGTCTGTAACTGGATCTCATATGACTGCCAAAGGCCGCCTAGGTCTTTTGGAACGACAGATTCTACAGGCTAATCCTATACTTGAAGCATTTGGCAATGCTCAAACGCAGCGCAATAACAACTCCAGTCGCTTTGGTAAGTTCGTACGAATCACTTTCGCACCAGATGGTAGCATAGCTGGGGCCAACATCGACTGGTATCTGTTGGAGAAGAGTAGAGTTGTAGTCAGAAGTGAAGCGGAACGGAGTTTCCATGTGTTTTACCAGTTAATGGTTGGTGGCGGCGCAATAAGAGGTATCTATGACGGTTCAGTCTAGTTACATTCCTTTGCTCACATTATTTAAGATGATCTTCTGCTGGGAGGCGGTGTGGAGGATTATGAATACCTCAATAAGAGTAGAAGAGAAGTTGATGGAGTGGACGACAGAGAAGAATGGTTCGCACTCAAGGCTTGTTGTTTCGATTTACATTCTGGATAACACACTAACCCTCTTGCAGACGGCCTTGGACGTTGTAGGTTTCTCACCAGCTGAACAATTTGATCTATTCCGTATCGTCGCGGCTATCCTTCATATTGGCAACATAACCATCACTTCGACGAGAGGAGACGATGCAGTCATGCCTGACCCCTCACAAGCTGAGCGTGTTTGCCATCTCCTCGGCATTCCCATCGCAGAGTTCACCCGAGCAGTCCTTCGCCCCCGCGCACTTGCAGGCCGCGAATGGGTCACGCAAGCACGTACTCGTCAACAGGCGTTGGACGAGTTGTCAGCTTTGTGCAAGACTCTCTACGAGAAGTCCTTCGGGTCTCTTGTCGATCGTATAAACCGTGCACTTGATCGACCCTCTTCGAAGTCGACTTTCATCGGAGTGCTTGATATTGCCGGTTTCGAAATCTTTGAAGTCAATGCCTACGAGCAACTATTGATCAACTACACGAATGAGAAGCTTCAACAGTTTTTTAACCACCACATGTTTGTGCTTGAGCAGGAAGAGTACACGCGAGAGGGCATCAAGTGGGATTATGTCAACTTTGGATTGGATCTCCAGCCAACTATCGACTTGATTGAAGCTAGTGGGAATTTCATTGGAGTTCTCAGCTGTTTGGACGAAGAATGTATCATGCCGAAGGCTACGGACCTCACGTTTACCCACAAACTTAATACTATGTGGGCCGGGCCCTGTGACGATGACGAATATCATCCCGGTAGGGAGAAATACGAACCTTCCAGATTCGAGCAGGGTTTCATCATTCAGCATTATGCTGCGAAGGTGGAATATCACACTGACGGATGGTTGGAGAAGAACAAGGATCCGTTAAATGACAACTTGACTCGTGTTCTTGCAGCATCTTCAGAACATTATGTTGCTGGGCTCTTCGCTGAATTTGCAGATGCAGCCTCTGGTCCCGGTGGCCCAGGGAACATGTTTACAATAGGAAAGAAGCGGGCCATGAAGAAAGGCGCTTTCCGCACTGTTGCTCAACGACACAAGGAGCAGCTCTCAAGTTTAATGGGTCAGCTACGGGCTACTCAGCCTCACTTCGTTAGATGCATCGTCCCTAATGCCAATAAAAAGCCTGGCCGCATCGACGTCCCGCTTGTTCTAGATCAGTTACGCTGCAACGGTGTGCTTGAGGGTATTCGAATTGCCCGTCTTGGCTATCCCAATCGACTTCCGTTCGTTGAATTCCGGCAGCGATATGAGGTGCTCACACCAAATATCATTCCGCGTGGCTACATGGACGGCCGGGAGGCATGTCGTCGTATGGTGAACGCCCTTGAACTTGATGACATGATCTATAAGATTGGGACGTCCAAGATCTTTTTCAAGGCCGGCGTCCTTGCAGGGCTTGAAGAGCGCAGGGATATACTGTTATTCGATGTCTTCTCTAGGTTACAGGCTGTTGCTCGAATGTGGACTGCTCGTAGGCAGATGAAGAAGATTCTTAACCGCGCGGTAGCCATCAGAACTATCCAGAGGAATGCACGAGTCTACGGGGAACTGAAAGAGTGGCCCTGGTGGCAACTATATACCAAGGTGTGATACCTGATTTCTTACCTCTTTACTATTGGCTAATTATTTAATAGGTTCGACCTCTTCTCGCTGCCACGCGAAATGATGATGAACTCCGCAAGAAAGAAGCGGAACTTACACTGATCAAAGAGCGGGCTGAACGAGATAAGCAGGAACGTGAAGCTCTTGAAACTCTCAAGATGTCCCTAGAAGCCGACAAAAGAAAAATAGAGGATCAGTTACAAGCAGAGCGTGTTCTAGCAGTCGACAAAGACGCGCTTCTCGACAGAAGCAAGAAACGCGAAAGCGAACTTGAGGACGAAGTTGCAGCGCTACAGGCGGATCTCGACGTGCTTGATTCCCAATTAGATCGAGTGATGAAGCTTCAGAAGGAAAGTGAAGAGAAACACGAAACGCTTCGTCAAGCATTTGATCAAGCAGCGGAGCATCTCGTCAGATTAGAGCATGAGCAGAAAGAATGGCAAACAAGGGAAACCGAGCTTACTGATCAACTCAATGGGACATATGAGGAGATCGAAGATCTGCGTGGTGATGTTGACGAGTTACAAAAAGTCAGCGAGGAGCTCAAGAACCTTGCATTGCAACGAGAAGAAGATGTAGGGCGAACCAAGGAGCGGATGGACATCGCTGTCAAAGAGCTGGAAGGAAAATTGGAAGTTGAAATCCGCAACAGGTTGGTCTTGTGCATCCTAATCGACGGGTGAAATAATCGTTTATATTCGATCTTTGCTTAGGGATATCATCAAGGGCAAATCTGAAGGTCTTGAAGCGGAAGCTAGACATGCTAAGGAACAATTAGCTGAAATGGGCCGTACAGCGACTGAATATTCAAATATGATTCAGCGCAAGGAAGAGCTGATCTCCAAGCTACAAGAACACGTAGAGACCTTGAAGCAAGAGCGTGACAAGTCAACGCGAGAAATAATTGAACTAAAAACCGACCTCGACACCCTAATCGCCCAGCTCGAGGTAGCTCAGAGAGATCATGCTCAAGAAGGAGTTGCCCGCTCTAAACTCCAGGAAGAGTTAGATGAACTGCGAGCTTTACTTCAGAAAAAGACCAGCGAGGAAACTCGTCGGAACGAAGTCGAAAAGAGCAAGGAAGCTGAACTTGCACTGCTCCGTGACCAAGTCAACAGAATGCAGGAGGATCTCTCCGAGTCTCGTCGCTCAGCTCTTGATGGTCAGAATAAACTCAGAGCAGAACTTGAGTATACTGTCCGGGAGCATCATTCTTTGCAACAAAGCCACAAGTCGTTGTTAGAGCGGGAGCGTATCGCCCAGGCTAAACTCACGGAGACTCAAGCAAAGCTATCAGAATTAGAGAAAGGCAAACGATCGATGGATTCTGAACTCATTACCTTGCGTACACGACAACATGATACAGATAGCCAATTAGCTGAAGTTCAGAAAGCGAAAGAGGTAAAATTTTAGCTACAATATGGAAAGCAACCTAACTAATATGGTTCAAAGGGTCTCGAACGTCAACTAGCCACTGCACAGGCTAAATATCAAGACTTCGAAGATGTTGTACTTCAATTCCAGCGCGACCAGGAAGCACATTTCCGACAGCTTGAAACAGCCCGTAAGCAGCTTGAAGCGGAATCTGCCAAGCGGGCTCAACTGGAGAAGACCGTATCAGGACAGAAGTCTGAACTGTCCAAGCTTAAGGATCATAACACCAAGTTTGAGCGTGACTTGAATAAGGCACTGAAAGATCTCAAAGATAGGGAATGGGAGGTAAAGCAGTTGCAATCTCGACAAGACAAGACCATTGTCGAGCATGTACATGTTTATGAAGAAGCGAAGAGAGTGGCTGAACGCCAGCTCGCTGCCGCCCAACAAGAGCTGAAGAATAACGAGACTTATATAAGGTCTCTCGAAAATGCGAAGAAACAACTCAGTGGTGAGGCGGAAGATTTGGTGAGGGAAACGGAGAGAGAGCGTGTTGAACTTCGTGCTAAGGAGAAGAACGCTCGCATGCAGGAAGAAAGGGCGGCCCGCGCCATTGCTGAATTGGAAGCAGAGAGACGCGCAAAAGAAGAGGCCGAGCTTCACATTCGTCGACTTCAGACACAGCTCCAAAGTTCTGAGCACCAAGTTGTTGACCTCAATGACCAGTTGGTCGCTGTACAGAAATCGAAGGATAATCTGGAGAACGAATTGGAAAGGCTCGCAGAAGAAACTGACAGTACAACTTCGGTTGCTAAACTGCAACGTCAGTACGAAAGTCGAATTTCGCAGCTCGAAGGTCAGCTCGAAGATGCCGAATCAGCAAGAATTACCGCTGCCAAGATTCGTCAACGTGTTGAACGACAACATGATGAAATCCGCCAATTAGTTATGAACGGCAGTCCCTCAGACAAGGATTTCCAGGGCCGACTTTTGCGAGAACTCCAACGTGCCGATGATGCATTAGAGAAGGAGATGACATCACGTTCCCAGCATATCAGATACAGTAGCGCAAACGAGTCCCGATCATCGGTGAATGCCACTCCAACAAAGCGTAGTGCAGATTCAAAAGGTACACCACGCGCCAGTAGCCCTACCTCGAGGTCATCGGCAGTGTCAGAGAAGCAAGTAACGGCTCTTAAGCACCACGTTCAAGTATTAGAACTTCAAATGGCGGCATCGGAGCGTGTCAGACATCATCTAGAAACCTCCATTCGCGAAATGACATCTGATCTTGAGAACAGTGATGGCTCCCAGCAATTCTTGAAACAGTATAAGGCTCGGATATCCAAGGAGAATGCCAGGCTTGCAGAATTGCTGGAAGAGGAGGCTGAAGCTCGGCGGGCAGCAGAAGCCGCTCAGGTTGATGGTATTCAGGCAATGTGGGCCAAATTTCAAAAAACGATCTCTGAGGAACGGGAAAGTTATTCTCGCTTGGAAGAATCCCGTAAAGCCCTGGTGAGTTCTTTTCTACGTGGAACTATTGCCTGTTACTTATCTTACGACAGCTCGTGCAACAACGTTCTGCTCAAAGCGAGCTCGAACTGCAACGAGCTCAGATCCGCGAGTTTAATATATCCAAGAAGCAATTACAATCCGAAGTTGCTGAACTGAAAGAGCAGCTCGAAGTCGTGAAAAGCGAAGCAGCTAGTAAGCATAGCGCTTTGTGCCTGAACTCGGCTGACGGGTTTTCAGATACTAAACGTCAGCTCAATAAGCGACTTCAGGAAGACGAAATTTCCTCTTCCACTTCAACTGCAGCTCATTCGGGTATGCAATTCTCTCAAATGTTTTGACCAACCTTTCTTAGCATATTTTACAGAATTGCGTGCCGCCATCGAATCCTATAAAGTGAAAGAACAATCGTATGTTGAACGACTGGAAGCTGCTGAAATTGCGCGAGTAACAGCTGCCCGAGGAGAAGCGTTTGGTATGCTATATGCTCTATCCAAATTTATTATTACTGATCTGTATTAAAGCCCGGAGGACGTTGGCTGAGACAGAGAAATTACAGGCAGAAACTGTTGCGGAACGCAACAAGGCCCAAGACCGACTGAAGGCGGCTGAGCAACGCCTGCGGGAGGTCGAGTCGCGGCTGGATGAGGAAGGTCGCGACTCATCGGAGATGGCTGTTTTGAGGCAGCGTCTAGCTGAAGAGCTAGAGGACGAGCGAGAGCAACATCGCAAAGACCTTGCTGAACGCGACTTCACTGTCGATCAAACGCGGAAGAAGTATCAAGGTATGGAAGCGATTTGAGTATAAGTCCATGATATGCTCACATCGGGGTTTTTTATATATAGCTGAATTAGCGCAATTAAGTGAAGGTGAATTGTTTATGTAGCTTGATGCTCAACATTTATTGACCACTTATTTCCAACAGAACTACAGTCGCAACGTGACAGCTTGAGTCGACTGCGCGAGGATAACCGCAAGATACGGTCGGATTATGATGAGCTCCAGCTGCGCTATGATGACGAGGTCTATAACAGCGGTGGATGGAAAAAGGAGAAGGAGCGGATGGAGACGAAGATAAATGATCTTGACAAAGCATACGAAGCATCAACAGCCGCCCAAACTGAGCAACAGTCGCAGATTGTTATGCTGCATTCTCAAGTGCGGGAACTTCGCAGCGTACTTGATGAAACGGAAGCCGATCGTGCAATTCTTCAGAAAGCACGCCGGGCTCTCACTGCCGAGTTGGATGCCATAAAGAACGACCATGCAGATACGAACAAAATGTCGTCTGACAGGGAGCTCCAAAAACTCCAACTCAAGAAACAAGATTTGGAACGCTCTCTTGAAGAGCAGGAGGATCGCGTAACTAATGCTTTCGATCGCATGAAGAAGGCCGAAGCGTATGCGAATGAGTGTCAGGTTGAACTTGGGCAGGTCCGAGTAGAGAATTCAGAGCTAGAGAGGCACAATGTAGGCATGAAATCACCTGCGCTTGCTACATACTAAGCTTCTGATTCAATTAGGCCAACTTGGAAAAACAGATCAAGGAGCTGAATGTTCGCATTGTCGACCTAGAAACGCGCTCTTACGCAAGCTCGTCATCCAGGCCAGCGACCGTGTCACGACGGATGGAGAGCCGCATAGAAGAATTAACCAACCAGCTCAACCAAACTAACAAGGAAAAGAGTGATACGTCTCGTCTTCAGCGCTCGGCAGATAAACTAGCTAGAGACGCTAAATTCCAATTAGCCGAGAGCGACCGACAGAGAGCTAAGCTAGAAGAAGAGCGGAAGGCATATGAAGCGCAGCTAGAGAGCCTGCGACAAGCCATGGATGAAATGGTACGCATGTTTTTCTTATCTATAACCCGTACTGACTTTATTTATTTAGCAAACTAAGGAGAATGATCTCGTAGCTTCGAAACGCCGCGCGGAACGTGATGCCGCTGACTACAAGCAGAAAGCTTTAAGGTAATACCCTTGTCCATATATTCTTCTCTGTTTAACTTATGGTTTATTCAGCTTGGAACGCGAGCTGGAGCGGTTACGAAATCGACTTGACAGACCTTCTTCACTTCTGGATCGGGGAACTCCAACGAGTTCACCTCGAAAGTAGTTTTCATTCTGCTTTGCATGCATTTATCACTGTAGCTCGCATAACGCATTATATTTGTTGTACTCTATCCTCATATGTATATTCTAATCACATTAGCTTTTATTACAGTATGAACGCCAAATGAAACTCTTTTCGCTCTTGAGTTTGAGCAACTAGTCCCAAGTTGTGATTTAAGCTAACTACAAACTGAGAGACCATCTGAGCTTTTTCGTTATGTGCGCCAATGTTTATTTTAGGCAAGGGCAGGGTTGTACAGTTGAACCCCTCTTAACCCATACCCCTTGGTGGACGGCCCAGGCTATGGGATATGGGAGGTTATGGGTTACAAGGGGTCGATTTTGGTGCAAAATGACTAGTTGGGAGTTGAGCAAAGCTATACGATATGGGAGGTTATGGGTTATGAGGAGTATGGATTAAGAGGGGTTCGACTGTAGTGTATTATTGGGTCATGATGGTGCTGGTCCAACTCCCAGTCAACTCTACATCATGAGATATATACGTAAGTGGCCAGAAGTTGGGGGGCATAGTAGAGTATGTAACTGTAAGAACGGTTCTCAAAGGAGATACTTACTCCAAATGTAACACCGGCCCGACGCAACTGCTTTCTTGTTGCTCTCTTTCTCAACCACTGCTGGTTACGATAACTACGGTGCCCTGACATGCACCATCTGCAGTACCGATGCGTTTGTCAGGTCTTTCATGATGGCCCATACGCACTCCGAAGAGTGCAATGCAATCCTTCACGACGACGCTTTACCAGTGGCCCCATTGCAGGCGGTGCTACTAGTGCGAGCACATGTGAGACAGACATGCTTCAATCGTCAGAAAGTCTGCTGGACAGAACCAGGATGAAGAGATACGTACAGGCCCGTCTCAGGAAGAAAGGAAAGGCACATTCTCGCGGAGGAGCAGATTACAGAGAAGTTCCTGCTCCCTCTAATCCTTTCCGACAACCATGGTCCAAAGATCCTCTTGTATTGGACATGCGTAATGTGAGAATGTACATGCAAACAAATTTTCGTCTCTTATATGGCGTATAGCTTAACGTTCCTGGTGACATTCGTGCGGCCAGGATGAAAACACTGCGTCGGGTAGAAGATACCGTGAGGAGGAAGTTTGGTCTTCAGTATTCAGTCCAGGTCTTTGGAAGCATAAGGTATATTTGCTGTTGATTTGATTTCTTATTCCCTCATTCATTATCTCTTAGATGTGGTGTTGCTGGCTTAAGAAGTGACATGGACTTAGTTATTCTGGTTAGATCAACAACCGCTTACCTAGACGATCTCTTACGCCCATGTAGGATCCAACAAGGCCTACAGGGTTCAATATGACACTGAACGAGGATCCAAAGCAAAGGATATCTCGTAAGTTTGACTGATAAAGTTATGCAAAACATGTTGATGAGTTGTAAAATTTTAGCAATATACAACATCAAGCAAGTAGATCGTGTTATCATAATCGAGGCCCTGACTTATTATTTAAAACGGCAGAGCAATAGCCAGGGCTTTACGAGATGCCAAATTTCGGAATGTAATTCCCGTGCACGCATCAGTTCCGATAGGTATGTGGATATCACATCATATCAAGCCTGACTTTTGGTAAAGCCCACCATGTAGTCAAATTTACAGATCCACTCACTGGAATAGATTGCGATATCAATGTCAATGAACGTCTTGGTCTTATTAATTCAGCTATGGTAGATCGATACTGTCAGTTGTTACCTTTGCTGCGCCCAATGCTGAAGTTAATCAAGAAATGGGCAAAGCCTCTTGGCTTGAACGATCCTGCAAGGGGTTCCAATGTTACATTCAGTAGCTACGCACTGTCTCTCATGACTATAGGCTTCTTGCAGGTTAGTTCATGCATTCTTTCGCGTATCTCTGGCAGCCCTTACCCTACTTCAATAGAGCCGACGTCTGCTGCCGAACTTACAGGCAGGGCTTCCACCACTGCTGCCAAACGATACGAGCAGCACTTTTTGGCCTCAAAAACCTGTAAATATGTGCTGTGACATCCGGTTCGACGACCGTGGTTGGGAGCTGCATCCAAAAGCGAACCCCGTGTATATCATGGAGAACTGGTTCAAGTGAGAAGATCACATTTGCTTCAATACATAACCATCATAATTGACTTCATTTCCAGGTTTTGGGGTGAAGAATTCAACTACGAGGAGGACATGATGAGCATTCGGCATGGAGGCATCATTCCCCGATCACGATATGACAGCTGGGATACCTCAGCCGCCTCCGTCTACCAGGATACTACTTCTGCGTTGGTTGTGGAACGTAAATTTCATCCTCTTCTTTCTGCAGCAGTGCCTCCCCCGTACCCGTCAATCTTACCTATAGAAACGCCGTCCCAATGGAAAACGCAGCCTGTTTCAGTCATGGATCCATTCATCCGTACCAAGGTATTTTACTTCTGATAGTGTGTCTCCTTAATCCATATTAAATCACTGGGTAGAACGTTACGAGAGGCATATCAGATTATACCTTAACATTCTTTAGGCAAGAATGTATGAACGCTTATGCTTCAGGGGTTTCACTACGACGAGATTTACCACAATATCAAGAACGAAAGATTCGAGCACCGCTACCTTCACCGGCATCAGAGACTGATAGGATTGTTACTGGTGAGAGCCCCGAGTTCGTGAAGGACCAGTCCTAATAATGCTATCTGCAGCTGGGACGGATAAAACTGTTATCCTCAACCCCCGTGGTAAATTATTGGTTCCGCTTTCATCTGTCCTACGCGACCGATCGCGCAACACACCGATATCTTCGTCCAAGGAGACTAAGTCATCTAGCGTATCGACGTCCTCGGAAAGCGAGTCCAAATTCATGTGGCGCTTCGCATACACAACAAATTCTGCCTCCCATACATCAACAGACCCAGGGCGGACTACGCCAGTAACTGAACGGGTCTTTAAGGATACGAGAAATCAGAATTTAGCGCATGCCCTTCCTCTTGTGATTAAAACGCCTGGGCTGGACGATGAGCTTCCAGAGACACTGCTTTGTGGTTCTTACAAGAAGCCTTGAATATTCAACTAAATCGGTGCCGGAAGGTGGAGGCATGGATGCAGCGTACGATTTTGTGGTTGTCTGCCATCACTAATAGTCAAGAGTGTGAAAAACGTGGATTTATGCACTCGACTTCTACTCGTGGTGGCACAAACGAACCACCGGCTACCATCTGCATGGCTTCGGCTTTACAACAGGAAGTACCATAGCCAGCGGTGTAATATACCGTGCTCTTACCGCTATACCACTGGCATGCACGACTCCATGTGCATCTCAGTTATTATATTATCCATCTCTGTTTCTTGCCGTTTCCGGTGATCATGGATGGTTGCCATTGGAATCGGATGGACATCCCATCTTTGTATCCTCGTCTTATGGAGCGCTCAAGACCAGAATAGTATAGAGATAGCGTCTAGTCGAGTAACACATGTATTTTATGCCGTGGATGCTTCTTCTCCATCGGTTCCTCGGAGTCGGAGTGTATGTAGTATAGTAGCGATACAGTCGGCATTGAGTGTTTCCCCTCATCCTCACAGCAGATCAAGTATGAGTGGACACACAAAGTGAATGTCGATGCCTGCTCAGGTATGGTGTCATAGATACGCTCTGCACCGTAGGCCTTTGCGATGAACAGTTTCTGACATTGGGCGTTGAGTATCTGATAGCAACGATCAAACAGGAGTAGAGGAACGGTTGAGATGGGGAGCTTGAAAGAGCTGAAGAGAGTACCTAGAGCGGGAATGTAGCCCCGTGAACTGGGCAAATCATTATACATCCAGTTCTATATCTGTGCTATTATTACAATTTATTACCTGTTAGTGTTCTCTCACTCTTACTTATACATCTAACGTCGCTGGCGGCACGTCTCATCATTCTCTCCATCTACCACTGTATTACCAGTTATTCCCTGCCTGATCACTCTTAGAGATGTCGTCCTGGAAGCTTCCAGTCGGTTCCAAAAGTACGCAATCGTCGCCCCTGTGCGCTCTTCCCACATCCCGTGGCGTTCGTCGCGCGCGATCACTCATATATCTTTCTCTCTCTAGAATCGAAGGACTCTAAGGAGAATGGGGTCATCTCGAGATCGGCTACTCCAATTCCTTCGCGTCCCACTACGCCAAAGCCGCCCAATGGATCTGATCAGTTCAGGTCGGGTATGCTCACTATCCGTATTTTCTCTGGTAAGTTGCTCTCTTATAAATGTATATATGTTAAACTTGACCATTATCTCAATATGTGAACAGGACGAGGACTTGCACTAGCACCAGGTGTACAAATACCAGAAATTATCCAAAAGGCTCTTGAATCCGCGCCTCCGGCGCGCAAGTCGACGAGTAATCGCGACAGCATGCAGAGGAAACGTTACTGGTGGCTCCCATATGTCGTTCTTGAATTCGACAAGAACGAAATTCTCATTGATGCGATGGGTGGAGATCTGTCCAGTCCGGTTTGGAATTATCGAGCAGACTTGTACGCTATCCATGCATGTTCTTGCTTACCACTTTGTTGACGCTCGTCTACCTATAGCGATGTGTCCCGTACATCGAACATCTCGGTTTCATCGTATCTACGGACAGCAGCGGCAGTTCAAGGGCAAGATGATATGGGTGACGATCTGCTTATGGCACGCGTTGATCTCACACCCATGCTCGAGGGACATGTACGCGTTGTCTCATAATCTAGTCACCACGTCGAACTGACCGCCGGGACGTGTCATCTAGCATGCCTCTGACCAATGGTACAGTGCTACTGCCGGTTCAGGCTCCTTCCATCTTAAAATAGACTTCAAGCCGATCCGAAATGAGCCCCTCACCATCGAAGCCTTTGAATTGCTCAAAGTCATTGGCAAAGGCAGCTTCGGCAAAGTCATGCAAGTCAGGAAGAAGGATACTATGCGAGTCTATGCGCTGAAAACGATTCGGAAAGCGCATATCGCACAGCGTCCCGGAGAGATTACTCACATCCTCGCAGAGCGCACAGTGCTAGCGCTCGTGAACAATCCATTCATTGTACCCTTAAAGTTCTCCTTCCAGAATCCGGACAAACTATACCTTGTGATGTCCTTCGGTCAGTACATGCGTCTTCACGTATTTCTACCCTATTCTGAAACCTGAACTCTTGTAGTTAATGGAGGAGAACTGTTCTACCACCTACAACGCGAAGGCAAGTTCGATCAAGATCGCAGTCGCTTCTATGCTGCAGAACTGCTTTGCGCCCTTGAACATTTGCATGGATTCAATGTGGTCTATCGGTCAGTCGTTCACTCTATAATACGCATGGCTTTTCTAAGTTCTTCGTAGTGATCTGAAGCCAGAAAACATTCTTTTGGACTATACAGGCCATATTGCTCTCTGTGATTTTGGTATAGCCCATTCACTCAAATAACTATAACATATGCTAACCGTTTTTCAGGTCTGTGTAAGCTCAACATGTCAGAAACAGAAACGACCAACAGTAAGCATGTAATCGTCACCCTTGTTCTCTTCCTAACAGGGCAAGCAGCATTCTGCGGTACACCTGAATATATCGCTCCTGAACTTCTCAAAAGCCAGGGGTACACCAAGACAGTTGATTGGTGGACTCTTGGTGTCCTTCTCTACGAGATGATGGTAATTAGTCTTCCATTCCCTCCCGTAGGAGAAATTGACGATTAAACCAGACCGGCCTGCCTCCATTCTATGACGAAAACGTCAACACGATGTACCAACGCATCCTCACCGACCCCCTCCAATTCCCCCCTGATATCTCCTCCGAGGCGAGAAGTGTAATGACTGGCCTTCTCCAGCGCGATCCATCAAAACGTCTTGGTGCAAACGGCGGCGAAGAAATCAAACGCCATCCTTTCTTCGCGAAGTATATCGACTGGAACAAGTTGGTCTATTTTGGCTCATGTATTCTCTTATCGCTCATCTTCCTTTCTACAGGCTTATGGCGAAGAAGATCCAACCACCTTTCAAGCCCAGTGTGGTACGTTCTCTTCCACCCTCCTGAATTATCCGCACTGATGATATCCCCTTTCTCCCTAGGAATCCGTACTCGACGTGGCCAACTTCGATCCTGATTTCACCAATGAAGAAGCACAAGACTCAGTCGTCACTGACTCTGCTCTCTCTGAAACTGTCCAGGACCAATTCAGGGGCTTCACCTACAACCCCGCTAACGAACATCTCAGCGAGAGCGTCAACTACCCAAGTGTCATATAAACATGAGGTCTACTCCGCCATAAACACTACTTACTTTCCCTATTTCCCTTGCACTTCATTTCGACCCACCCATTACCCCCATCCCCTTACCCTTACCACCAGTTCTCATTCCTAGTTCTCTTGGTTGTCCCATGTTATTTAGTTATCGTCGTCCGCGGACGTTACCCTTCAGCGCTCAGCTTCATCCCCACTCATCTATACTGGTACGCGCTCCTGTGCTTATCAACCTAGTTATCAGAATGTATCCTCGAGTTATGTAGTGTCTCCATCTTTCCCTTTCTTTTTCTTGGTCTTTCTGTGCTGTTTTACTACCATCACACAATGTAGCCATTCTCGCTGTAGAGGGTGCTTTGAGGACACCAGTCCCTAGGTGCGCGGCGTATTTATGTGATCTGATATCGACACGTACTCGGTGCATTCCTAGGTGTACTTTTATGTGTGATCTGAAGGATACTGATACATATACAATTGAGTGCTGTCTATGACTGGCAAGACAATAGAAGGGGTATACAAGATGCACTGGTTAAGTTTACTAAGAAATAAAGTCGAACGAAAAGGGGAAAAAAAATCATAATATCTGAGTCCCTATACCAGTAGGTTTTTTGTGTCCTTCAAGAACATATTTAACTCCATCTCGAAGACATCGGACTTCTGTTTTAATTGATCTTCTCAAACTGCAGAAACTCGCTGTCGCGTCCAAATGCGCTACCGGTAGCGCCAAGTTCTGGCTCATAACGAGATAAAGGAGTCTGGAAGATATGTTTGTTTCCTCGCGTATATTGTGCGACGCTGTAGCGTAGTGTCATGGTGAAGATGAAGAAGCCTACATTATGGATTGAACATCATAAATATCTGCATTACATGATGGGAATGAAAACGTACAGATAAGCCAGTTGATCCAGACGAAGGATTTCAGAGCCTGGATATCTTTGCACCATGTACGTTCCTCCGCGAATTCTACGAAAGCCATTCAACCATACTATCCAAGTTCAGATGGTATGTAACGTAACGTACCATCGGGAATAGCACCACATGTAAAGGGGATAAGACGCCAACGAGCAGTGGAGAATGCATTAAATGCTATTCAGAAAGAAGATTCAGCAATTCAGCCTGAAGGTAAGGAGGTAAACGCACCAAGCCAAAAGATGCTCAACACCCCATAGACGGCGATTTCGGATTGAGCCCTGCCCGTGTACGAGTTGTCAAGTGCAAAGTCCAACGAAAGCCTAGAGAAAGATGAATGATGTTGCCCGACAGGTGAAGGCAGTCTACTCACAATACCACGAGCACAACGAGTGTGATAATAGCCATGCATAGGGGGAAGAGATCCGCAACGACTGTG
The DNA here is from genome assembly GCA_004379715.1 of Crucibulum laeve. Classification (NCBI taxonomy): domain Eukaryota; kingdom Fungi; phylum Basidiomycota; class Agaricomycetes; order Agaricales; family Nidulariaceae; genus Crucibulum; species Crucibulum laeve. The sequence goes on along the minus strand of ML213610.1, from coordinate 119,252 downwards.
TGATTCTATGAGCATATAGAGCAGTTATTGCAAGTTGAACCAACGCACAGAAGAAATCTTGGAAGCTGTTGACGCGGGCAGCAAGAGCGAGGACGACGATGTTGACCAGAAGGAATGCAACTAAAGCGCAAAGGCATACGGCTTCAGAAAGACGGCATCACGTAAACTTGGCCAGATAGTTTACCCTGTGCGCTGATCTTTTTCCTACCGACAGAAGAAAAGGCCATAGTATTAAATCAGAACAGTTGAAAGGGCTTGAAGACTGGCAGGAGTACAAGTTTAAAAGAGTGTAATGCGCAAATGGTCACAGAAAGAATCAAAGGCAGCGTAACATGGAGAGACGAAGCCCAAACGAGATGGAAAGATGGTCGCAGCCAGCCAGTGCGAAAGTCAAGAGCAAAGTAGACCTTGCTGTCCGTTCATGATGGGAATTGGCATCCGTCAATGACCTTGACAACGGGTCCCCTCGCAACTGCGTTCATAATTACTCCCACTTCAATGCCAATTAGGTTATTAATACGGTCGTGAATGAGCTAAGTAATGGGTAATAAAAAGTGGAGCCGGATGAAATAATAAACCATATTAAAAAACGAGTGCATTAAGAGGGAATCGAACCCCCGGCGGGTCGAGTTCACTGAAGAGACTCTGTGGCAACGACCCAGGTTACCACTACCCCATTAATGCTTGTGAACTAAGTAAGAGAAGTGAAGGTACATAAGTAAAAAGTACTAATTAACTCCTATTCACTATATTCAACACCCTTTCTCTTCATACCTTCATCATGGACATGGACATCAGCGACAGCCTCGATTCCCTCCTACCAGGACCAAACCAACCAAGCACCTCTTCACTCAGTGACCATCTCTCGTATCCTACGCATGAAGATGAAGCCATCGTAGACCAACTTGAACAACCTGAACAACCTCGCCAGCTCTTGAAGGACAGGTTATATATCGGGAACCTCCATCCCTCTGTAGACGAGTGAGTAGTCTTTATCATAACCCTCTCTATCCATTTAATCCAAATACCAGATACTCGCTTCTTAAAATCTTCTCCAAGTTTGGCAAAGTCTCCAAGCTCGACTTCCTCTTCCACAAGACTGGCCTACTTAAAGGCAAACCACGAGGCTACGCCTTCATCGAGTACGGAAACAAAGACGTATGTTCTCTCTCCTGCCGTCCAATTCACGCTCCTGTCGCTCACCCCGGGTTTCTTTCACATCTGCTCTGGACACCATGTTAATTGCGGCCTACCCATGAAACTCCGTTATTGCTGGATCCAAAAGCCCGGGGGCGCAATCGAGCTCTTCATGCAGGCCATTCTGATGTATCAACCGTACTGACGCCTTTACGCGTTGTAGGATGCACGCAAGGCGCTGATGCTTGCGCATGATAAACTGCTTCGCGGACGCAAACTCGTCGTGACATATGCCCACCAAGCGCCGCTTGATAGCAGTGGTGCACCTTCACCATACGGTGCACCTGGAAAGCATCGTAAAGGCATGATGGAGACTGGACGGCCGACTACGCTTAGCATGCTAAAGACAGGCATGGGCTCAAGACGTGATGGGTGAGTGACTTACCGTTATGTCCACCCTTCGTCCTTACTAACACTAACACAGCACGCAAGACAAGATTGCACGGATGGAGGCGAAACTACGACAGATGGAGAGCACGAATCCCAAACCAGCACCCCCGCGATCTGACGCGTCCAGTCCCTCTACGCCCGTCACATCCCAACTATCCACATTACCCATTCACCCTTCTCTACCCCTCAAACCGCCTCCACAACTATCCCTCAATAAATCCACTCCTCTGCCACAAGCCAACTCATCACAAATGCCTCTTAAACCCAAAATACCACTCCCTTCACTCCCATTCTTCCCATCTGCACGTTCATCTCATTTGAATACACCGCCTCTCAGCCGACCTAACTCAACATCGATATCAAAGAGCAGCTTGACCCCAAAATCAACTAGTAGCCTCACACCTGTTAGCCTAGGTCCCCATCAACCACGGGCAGCTCATGTGGCCAAGTCGAAGCTATTGGGAGTGAAGATTAAGCCGAAGGAGAAGGAGAAACGGAGCACTCCAGAGGTCAAATGAACAGACATCTTCTGCCTATATTTTGAACCTTTTGCTCATGTGGTATACATGGAACTCAACTTGTAATTGGTAATACTCTCTCGAGCCCAATTGATAGGTCGTTAATCAGTTATCAAACTCTTTGTCTTTGAGACTTTTTCGCTCGATCATCTTTGCTGAGCTTCCTATGGCGTTTCTCGCAGATATAAATTGATGCTCAGACACTATACATGCACATGTTACTACGTCAAGATCTCAAGGCGACGGGAAGGGCGACAGGAAGTCAGCTGAAGTTGCTGTTAAATGATGTAGTAGCGGACGGCGGTCCAGCGCACGAGTTCTATCTATAAATCAATTCTGAACTACCATAAGTTTCCACCTCACATTGTTGGATTCTCTCAATTGCACGGAATTTTATTTTATTTTTTCATTTGACTTGATGTCATGCACTTCTGTCGTACCGTTCTAATATCCTGCAGATTCGGGTAGTAGTGACACTAGGTCTGACAAGTTACCTAGGGCGAGGACGTCGAGCAGCCCTTCGCACGCCTGTTAGCATCACTAAGGGTATTGAAACCTGATTATAACTTCGAATATTGGACATGATGGAGAGTCTGACATATTATTCTGGGGTAGAATTTAAAAGATTTTTGTTCTTATATCAAGAAAATATAATACTAGCCTGGGCATAATACTATAGCCCTCGGATTGATATGCTTAATAGCATTTGAGGTACTAATGGGAAGTACATATTATTAAAAAGAGCTCAGTATTTGGTCCACACGTCGTTGCCAAATAGTACGCGCATCTCTACGACGAATATTTTCTTTCCTGAATTCACTAATCGCCAAACATGGCCACAATCCACCCCTCACGAATGGCTCTGATACCCGAAAACATGCGCAAGCCAGAGTCTGACAGCCGTCACAACCGCTCAGTTTCTCCACGACGTAACCGCCGCTCTCCATCACCAAGCAGGAATCAGGATAGGCACAGAGGCCGAGACGAGCGTGCGGAAGGCGGTAGGAATGATAGACGGGAGAGGGATGATAGAATCCAGGAGATAGATGATAGAGGACGGGAGAGGGATGTCAATAGGAGTGAGAAGGGCAGGGGCCGAGAGCGGGAGAGTGGAAGAGAGGGACGGAGCAGAGATAGTCATAGAGACAGCGGTACTCGAAGAGCGAGCCCACAATATGAGGACTACAAACGCCCTGCACCTTCCACACAATCTGAAGTGCCATGGAGGCAGCCAGAGAACATGTATCCTAGTCGTGGCGGTGGTGTTCCTCATGCTGGTGGATCGTATGGCGGTGGAGGTGGATATGGAGGTGGAGGTGCGGATTTCATGGAGAGGTATACTGCACAATTACATTTTGTTTATTTCACTGATATTTATTATCCAGTCGTCGTATTCAACGAGAGAATGCAACAGTGAACATATGGCCTCCATCTCCCAAAGCACCTACTCGTGGACTGTGCGTTTCCCTTGCATAAATGCTTCCGCAAGTGACTAATGTTTATTTGGTAGTTCTCCCAAACGCAGCAAATCGAGCAAAAAGTCGAAACGAGCACGCTCACTCACACCTTCCGACACTTCATCTGACGAAGACCATCGACGACGAGGACGGAAAGAAAAGAAGCGTGCAAAGAAAGACAAGGACAGAGAGGACCGGAGCGTCCGTAAACACCGCGAGCGAAGCTACGGCGACCACAGCGAGGACGATCGCAAGCACCGTAGCAAACGCTCCAAAAGCAAAACGCACAGCGAAAGCCGACGAAGCAAAAGCAAGAGCGTTCGTGCTTGCAGTCCAAGCCGCACTCCCACCCCTATTTTTGATGAAGAAGAGCTCTGGGTTGAGAAACCCACAATGGCTCCTCCCCCCGTTCCCGTTCACGCTGCTAACAGTACAAGCAAAGCACCTACCCAAGTCTCGTCGTTACAACACCCCGACTCCGACTCCGACTCCGACGAAGTCGGCCCCCAACCGCTGCACAGACCCAGCAGCAAACGCACCGACGAGCGTGCATACGGAGGCGCCCTCCTCCGCGGAGAAGGAAGCGCCATGGCTGCTTTCTTGCAGGACGGTACAGAGGCTCGTATTCCTCGTCGTGGTGAAATTGGTTTGACTCCAGAGGAGATTGCCAAATACGAGGATTCCGGATACGTTATGAGTGGAAGCAGACATAGGAGGATGAATGCTGTTCGTATGAGAAAGGAGAACCAGGTTATCAGTGCGGAGGAGAAGAGAGGTATATTGAAGCTGCAGAGAGAGGAGAGGGAGAGGAGAGAAGCGATATTGAGAGAGGAGTTCGGCGAATTGGTGAATGAGCGGTTAAAGGCGAGCAATACACAAAGTCCAGCGAAGCCGTAAGTTGCTGCCTTCTATGTATATTTCATTCACAGTTCGTCCAAAATCTATTTTCATATCCGAAAGAAATTCTCATAATCCAAAATTAACAAAAGTACAATATTCAAGAGGGATGAATTTATTTTAGTTTCGCAAACATCTCCTTTGATAATTCTAACGTCGAGATCTCTGCTTCTAATGTTTTCCTCTGAAGAACACGTCATGAGCTGAAGATTGGAGTACCGAATGTAAATTTAAGTTTACCTTGTCGTCGTTGGCAAGTCGTACATCCGCTGGTACGGTCTCCTCGTAGCCTACTTGTGACTCAACCTTGGCAATCTTTTGGAGGTTGAGCCGAGCAAGATCAAGCTTCTTTTCACATTTTGAGATCTCAACGTCGAGATCAACGAGCCCCTGAAAGAAATGTTAGTAGAAAGTCCGTAGGCAGCGTATAGAAAGTACGCACTCGCACAAGGGTATATACAACAATCGATGACGAGACGACACTACTGCCACATCCCTCCGGAACATCTTTCGCATCCCGAACGACCTTTGCACTCTTGCATCCCTTGGTGAGTGCAACAATCGTCGAGAGTTGCGCCTCGAAGAGTGCAGCATCCTGATCGGATTGAAGATGGATGAAGACTGAGAAGCTTAAATCAACAACAGCGAGAAAAGGGGCATGAATTGAGAAGCGTACACTGGATATCGTTCTGGAGGTTATAGGAAGCAGCAAGTGATCGTCCTGCCTTGAGTGTGGAGAAGACGAGGTCGAACTGCTTGTCTGCATCTGCGAATACAAAGCCATCGTCCTAATAGATTACAAGTCAGCAATTATTGCCATGATAGCAATTATAAAAATCGTACATGTATAGGGAAGGAGGAGACCATAATTGACGGGGTAGGGTCATTAGGTCTGCGGGGAAGGCGTTGCCAGAGCTCCTCGGTGACGAATGGCATGAATGGATGTAGGAGACGAAGACCGTAATCAAGGCATGTGTAGAGAGTCTGTTGAGCAGATTTTCTTGTGGTGATAGGGGAAGAGTCGTCGGTCATTGGCTTCATCGCTTCCTGTAAAACTGACATTAACAACAACATCATATAAATAACATAGAATAAAGATGTACGATGTAAACATCACACAGCTCATACAACCAAAAGTTGTACGCAGCGTTAGTTGCGGACATAAAGTTGCGTTCGGTGAGCTGCTGATTGATCTCGGCGGCGGCGATATTGAGCTTGTGCAAGATCCACTTCTCAACGAGGCTCTCGTTACCGGTGGGTTTGGCTGTGGGCTCGGGAACAAACGTCTCATCGAGCTTGAGCATAGCGAACTTGGTGGCATTGAAGATCTTATTGCAGAACTTGCGGTATCCCTCCACACGGAGAATTTCGAGGTTGATATCACGTCCTAGAAATCGTCAATAACTGCCACTCCAGGATAAGTAACCAACGCATACCTCCACCAGAATACGCACAGAGCGCAAATCGCAGCGCATCCGTTCCACACTGAGGAATACCCTTAGGGAAATCCTTCTTCTGACCCGCCTTCGCCTTCGTGATCTCCTTCTCGTCCAAATTACCTTCGTACAGCTTCTGGTGAAGCTGTTCGAGGGGCAGACCTTGGATAACATCCAGAGGATCGATGACATTCCCAAGTGACTTGGACATCTTGCGTCCGTGAGCGTCACGGATCATAGCATGGCAAAGAACTTCATTGAAGGGAACCTTGCCAGTGAGTTTGATACCAAGAAGCACCATACGGGCTACCCAGAAGAAGAGAATATCCCAGCCGGTTTCGAGGAGGGAAGAAGGGAAGAAATTTTCGAGGTCGGGGTTCTAGTAGTATATGAGTTCTTTGCACCAGTAAGAAATCGCGAGTAGACCAACCTTTTCAGGCCAGCCCATGATAGACCACGGCCAGAGACCAGATGAGAACCATGTATCAAGAACATCCTCATCCTGCTCAAGTGTGAACGGAGCACCGTTTGCAATCACTTTTGCGCGCTCAGTGGCCTCTTCGAGGGTACGTCCGACAACCCAGTTCTTGCCGTCGTTTGCCTACAAGTCATCAAATAAGCATAACTGCATATAATAAGAGAAGTGTTCCAACGCACATCCTGCTCCTTGCCCTCGAGCTTCACGAAGTACGCAGGACAACGATGACCCCACCAGAGTTGACGAGAGATACACCAATCCTGGATGCCCTCGAGCCAGCGATACCAGTCGTTCTCGGACTGTTTGGGTGAAATCGCAAGCTCACCTGCACGCGTGCGCTACAAAAGCTAACGCGTCAATTCCCTCAAAGTTGCCACAAAAAAGAAATCAACCTACCTTGATCGCTTCCTCTGCCAATGGTTTACAATCCACCCACCACTGGGGCTTCAACACCGGCTCAATCACATCTCCCGACTTACTACAAATCGGGATCTGCATGGGGTTATCCTTCGTCTCCACATACAGCCCCAACTCCTTCAGCTTCTTCACAACCTCCACCCTCGCATGGAACCTCTTCATCCCGTTGAACTGCTCACCTGCATTCGCATTGAGCGTCCCGTTGTCATTAAGGATATTGATGAATTCGAGTTTATGGCGAACACCGACTTCGTAATCGTTGGGATCGTGTGCGGGGGTGATTTTGACTGCACCAGTTCCGAAGGCCATGTCGACGATGATGGAGTCGGTGATGATGGGGATGCGGCGGTCGACGAACGGGTGGACGGCGAATTTTCCGTGGAGATGGGTGTAACGCGGGTCGTCGGGGTGGATGGCGATGGCGGTATCACCTAGCATGGTTTCGGGACGCGTCGTAGCAATAACAATCTTCTCGTCTGCGCATGAATTAGCATCTGACCATATCAGTTAGCTACTGCAACTCACCAGAACCTTCAATCGGGTACGCAAAGCTCGTAAGCACACCAAACTCAAAGCGCTCCTTCGCGTCGTATCCAGGTATATTAAGCATTGTACGGCCATTCAGCTGCTTTTGATCGACCTCTAGGTTGGAGAGCGTTGTGTTGAGTTGGACACACCAGTTAACGAGACGGTTGGCACGGTAGAGGATGCCGTCTTCGTGCAGTTGGCAAAAGGTTTCGATTACAGCTTTCGATAGTTTCTGCACAAGGACGATAAGTGTTAAGCCGAATAATAAAATCGAGAAACATACCTCATCCATAGTAAATGCTACGCGATCCCAGTCATAACTTCCACCCAAACGATGTAGCTGGTTGGTGATTCGCCCTTGATAGCTATGCGTCGTTAGCTCCAATCTATATTTCCTACTCATCACACTCACTCATTCTTCCAATCCATAACAGTCTCCAAAAACTTTTCACGTCCCAAATCATGCCTCGTCTTGCCCTCTGTCTTATATAGCCGCTTCTCCACAACGCTCTGCGTTGAGATACCTGCATGATCAAATCCAGGCGCGAAAAGTGTCGTTTTCCCAAGCATGCGATTCCAGCGAATGAGTCCGTCCTGTATAGCCACGGTCAACGCGTGCCCGATGTGTAGACTTCCGGTAACATTGGGTGGCGGTGATGGGATGACGAAGAGACCCTCCTTCTTGGGCTTTCCATCCGGACCCATCTGCGGTTTGAAAAAACCCTGGGCAGACCACCAGTCATACCATGCAGCTTCGACGGCGAGTGGGTTGTAGCCAGCTGCCATGGGTTCGGAGAGGTCTAGACGGCCATTAACTTGGGCGAAGGTCCCTTCACAAATTATTCAAGTCAACCTACCCTTCTTCTCGCCCTTCGGCGTCGTATTAACGAACGCAGGTTCCTCCTCCTTCTTCTCTTTCTCCACCTTGACTTTTTTCTCTCCTGTCACAGTGGCTTTAGCAGCCTTGGCGGCAAGCTTCGCCTCTTTTTCTAGTCTCTTCGCCTCCTTCTTAGCTACGAAAACCATTAAATCATTAAATTCAATTAATGGAAACAGTACGTACCGGCACTCTTTGAATTGGGATCGCGTACATCCCCACCGGCGGGAGGCGGGGTTGTAGCCACGGGGGGCTCTGTGGACTGGGTAGACATGTTCCGTGCAATTACTCTAATGTTGTTACAGCAATGGATGTGGGGAGATCTGATGAAGGAGAGTGGTCGTGAAAGAACGAGATATCGATGTAGAGTCATGCAAAATGGCTGATCGGCTAATTCCGTTTCAAATGCTTGACTCGATCTGTTGGTGGGATCTTATCTTATCGGAACCTATTTCATCTTATCTTATCGGGATACCATTCAATGAATTGTCCAAAGCTGCGAACGTGAACAGAACGCGACGACCACGATCATTTCCTAACCATAGGTCAGTGAGAGATTGACTTGTCCAACGCTTCGGTAATCGCCAATGTGAAAGCCATGCTAGAAGAGAGGGCTCAAGCAGGATGCCATAGAGGAACACTGACCAGACTACCTGGACCGCACTCCAGCTGAACGCTTGGACTACACATCGACGCGCCAGACAAGGACATACCTCCTACGATTCGATGTTGGATATATATCCATTGGAGACAGTGGTTAAGATAGAAGATGCAAATGATAAAACTCCCAGCGTCTCCCCAGGCTCTGCATGATCAGGTTCCCCGAAACCACCTTACCTCTCACAATCTCACTCTCGACCATCGAGCACTCACTTAAATTCACACCAATCAAGTTTGTCTGTTCTGCATGCTATATTCACAATTCGAATGATATGAACACAACGGATGGTGGAGGTAGAAAAGAAATAAAGACAGCCATCAATCTCACTCATACGACAGTGCCGGCGTTGGAGGCGATACGCGGCCAGAGATCCGCCTGTAAAAAACACAATGGTTGTAAGGATGATATTTAAAAGCACAAATAAATGGGAGACGCACACATTCTTTTGCTACGGGGCCTGTAATGGCAGAGCCCTTCATTTCACCCTTAGGGTTGACTATGACACCAGCGTTATCCTATAGACGAATATGCGTGAGTGGAAAGGGAAAAGGAAGAGGGGAAATACGTACCTCGAAGTAGAGGAAGACACCATCTTTCCGGCGCCATGACTTGCGCTGACGCACGACAACAGCGGGCATGGCTATAAGAAAGAAAAAAATCAGCATTCATTCATCGACAATCCCTTTCCCTTTCCCTGCCCCCTTTCTATCCATCCACAATACACAGCACCCAAATAATAACACCCCAACGCTCCAAATCGAATTAAAAAAACAACACTAACTCTTCTTCCTCAACTCGGGCTTTCCCTTCTTTACGGACGCAACAACCATATCACCCACACCAGCATCGGGAAGCCTGTTCAAATGGGCTCCGAAACCAAAGGGCTCGATGATGAAGAGCGACTTGGCGCCGCTGTTATCTGCGCAATTGATGACGGCGCCGACGGGCAGACCGAGGGTCATGCGGAACTTGGTGCCGGAGGCTCCTCCACCTTAAGATGCCATTATCGTTGAGGGCAGAGTAGGTGCGGGTCCGGTAGTGGCCGATGGTAGAATTGAGGAAAGAGGCCAGGGAACGAATACAACGACGAGCACCAAATCAAACATAGAAAAAGGACAAAGGATGACGACGATCAGCACTCCATCATCGCAGCCAACAACAACGACGCACCTTTTGCTGCCATTTTTGAGGATAGTCTTGAGGAGAGTGTATGCGAATCTTTGCGCGAGTCCCTACTTGCGATTACACCCCAGTCACAAGGTTTGGTGCCGCGGTTCGGCTTGATGGGATGTACAGTTTAACGGGATTTGCCGGCGTCAGAGCCCAGGAGAGAGATTAGATGATGGGAGATTAGATTAGATAGAACGCAGCTAGAAATAGCTGCACTTCTAAGTTCTTGAAGCTGCTACTTTCATGTCCTTCACTGGCACCCCTCCGCGGGGCTCGGTCTACCTAAACACACCCACTTCTGACTCCAGCCTCCATTCTCCGCCTCTATTCATAGCTCGAGGGAGCATCTATTATCCATCTCTCCCACTCTATTATTCTTCTCCGCTCTCCATTTCCTCAAGACGCAAAAACACGACATACGGGGCGAATCCGGAACAATTCATGGCACTCCTTCTGATCCTAAATTCAATTCTCCTGGCGGCTCTTTTTTGTTGTTGGTGCAGGGCTAATCCATGAACCAACGACACGGACGCCGGTGGTGATAATGAGGAAGATCTTGTCGGTGTTCACATGTATATCCTCCCCGAAATCAAGGGAGTTGCTTCCTACGTTGCACCATGTCGACTTCGACGTTCTCGAAGATAGGTGATAGGGCAAAGTGTAAATTTTCGCACCTCAAATACATTTCGTTTTATTTCTCGACATTTTGTATAGGGCAGAAGAATTATCAGACCCTTCTATCACCCACCATAAGTTCTATTCGCCGACTGGCAGAGTCACGACGGCGATGAGGAGCGCGATAACTCGTCAAGCAGGTGATCTTTAGACACTATGACATGTATTCGGCGGGCGACAGCCTACATTTACGACTGATTAGACGCACGATCTTGTATGTAAATCCAAGCCAACATATGCTGATCATCGAGAGCGGATAAGAGCCCAAATAATTAACGATCATTATTACTTACCGGAGGTCGTTGAGAACGCTTCTAAATATAAAGCGGCAAAAATCTTCTTCACCTGGGGTAGCTTCGAAGTGCAACATACCAGAGCGTCAAGGCCGTCAAAAGTTCGGAACACGCGCAACTAGCAATATGGGAAGCTGCGGATAGCTAACTCTCCATACACTGATTGTTATACAACTACTTCAAAGCGGCCGGAACATCTTGATTGTTTGATTGTAACTAACCATTCGAATTCGAAGCAATGCCAAAAAGTAATCAGACCACGCGTCATATTGAATCCGGATGGTGAGGGATGGCAAATCTGCGTTGCAGGATCAGCTGACGCAGAGAAAGTGAGAATAGGGTGCATTCGAGGATCGAGAACGCGTTCTCGGTGTCTGGGCTACGTAAAGCGCACTCAATGGGGTGAACAAAGAGTTCGGCGGTGATGGTCATATAAGTCGTCGTAGGGACGGGGAGAAGGGGTGTAGTCCTTTCAGAGCTGAGCGTAGACACTGTCTGTATTGAATTCTCAGGACATGTACTGATGCAGCCCGAGAGAGTGGGAAAGCTGAATAAGAGAGAGAAAACAAGGAAAACGAAGCTGTAGACGATCGCTGGAAGGAGGGGGAGAATCGATTTACAAATAGGCGCGGCATCGCGGAGCTGGGAGCGACGATACCTTTGTGAATAAATCTGACTGAGGCATCAGAGTACAAATGACACACGTGATGGAGGCGCGACCAATGAGACGCGTCGAATTGATCATCTTCACATTCCACTGCTTTGTCAAGGACGCAAGGCAGTCACGTTAACCTGCTAATGCAAATCTAATGGGAAACGCGCAAGATCTATTCATGGCCCGTATATAAGTGCGTCCTCTCCATATCTCGCCATCTCCCTCTCTTCATCGTACTCAACATCCACCTATCTCCATGCCTTCCCAGCAAGTCTTCAAAAACAAGGACGGCGCAGTCTACACCACCTCCAACGGTGCCCCCGTCAACGAGCCCTATGCTGCCCAGCGTGCGGGTCTCCTCGGGCCCCTCCTTATTCAAGGTACGCGCTTCTATCTCATCTAGACGCCCACATACCTGACTGATTTATCGTAGACTTCCACCACATCGACCTCCTCGCCCACTTCGACCGTGAGCGTATCCCCGAGCGTGTCGTGAGTACCCCCATCCCTCTTACCTACTCCTACCCACCTATCTCAACACTTCCCCAGGTCCATGCCAAGGGTGCCGGAGCCCATGGTTACTTCGAGGTCACCCACGATCTGAGCGACATCACCTCCCAATCGCTTTTCAAAGAAGTCGGCAAGAAAGTCCGCGCAACCGTCCGCTTCTCCACCGTCGGTGGCGAGTCTGGCTCTGCCGACACCGCCCGTGACCCCCGTGGCTTCGCCATCAAGCTCAGGACCGATGAAGGCAACTGGGACTGGGTCTTCAATAACACCCCCGTCTTCTTCATCCGCGACCCCGCTAAATTCCCCCACTTCATCCACACGCAGAAGAGGGACCCGCAGACGCACTTGAAGGATGCTGATATGTTCTGGGTGAGTTGCCTCTTCCGTCATCCCACATCCCGTTCGAGAAGCTAAACGCATTGTAATCGCCAGGACTACCTCTCCCAAAACCCCGAATCGATCCACCAGATCATGATCCTCTTCTCCGATCGTGGAACCCCCGACGGCTACCACCAGCAGCACGGCTACTCTGGCCACACCTTCAAATGGCTCAAGGACGACGGTTCCTTCGTCTACGTTCAGGTCCACCTCCGCGTTGACGGTGGCTTCAAGGTCTGTCTTCTCCTTCCTCCCTGCTTCTTTCTTCTCTTCGATGTCACCGGGGACTCAATAACCGACCTCCACTCCCACAGACGCTCGACGATAAGACTGCAGGTCGTCTTGCCGGTGAGAATCCGGATTATGGTACCCAAGCTCTCTTCGAGAATATCGAGGCCGGAAAATTCCCTTCATGGACCGTATACATCGTGAGTGTTCTTCAATATGAAAGTGAGAATAAGCCGCGGAAATGAATACTGATCCGGATTATCTAGCAAACCATGACCCCCGAGCAAGCTGAGAACTTCCGCTACAATGTCTTCGATCTCACCAAAATCTGGCCACACGGCGAATTCCCCCTCCGCCCCATCGGGAAGCTCGTCCTCAACGAGAACGTCCAGAACTACTTCGCTGAGATCGAGCAGGTCAGTATCTCCCACAATCCTAACATTACTTCCTTTCTCACCTTATCTTTCCCCAATCCCAGGCTGCATTCTCCCCCTCTCATCTTGTCCCCTACATCGAGCCCTCCGCCGACCCCGTCCTCCAATCGCGCCTCTTCTCCTACCCCGACACCCATCGTCACCGCCTCGGCGTCAACTACCAGCAACTCCCCGTCAATGCTCCCATCACGCCCGTCGCCAACTTCCAGCGCGATGGCCCTGCCACCTTCATCTCCCAAGGCAATCGTCCCAACTACCAGAGCACCATCCAGCCTCTGACATATGCGGGCCGCAAGGGCCATATTGATGCTAGTGTGCGTGACCAGGAGCGCGAGGCGAAGCACGAGAACTTTATTGGAGGCGCATTCAGGGATTTGAGCGAGATTACCGAGCGTATGTCGTTCGTTTGGTTCATGACAGTTGAGATACTGATCGTCATCGTATAGTCGACTTTGAGCAGCCCCGTGCTCTATGGTCCAAGGTTTGGGACGACGCTGCCCGTGAGGCATACGTCCAGAATGTTGCAGGCCACTTTGGTGGTGTCAAGTCCCAGGAGGTCAAGGCCAGACAACGTACGTCTCCCCATATCATCTTTATTCTTCCTTCCTAACCAATCGCTTTCAGTCTCCGTCTGGGCTGCCGTCGACCAAGGTCTCTCCGACCGCATCGCCAAAGCCATCGGCCACCCCACTGTGCAGCCTCTGAAAGTCAAGCCCGCGAGCGAGGCCGTCAAGTTCCGCGCAAGCCTCGGGTTAGCCTCTAAGCCTCTTGGGCGGCTCTAATCGATGATAGTACTGATGGGATATTTCTATATTTTTGCATAGGTTGGGCAAGAACTTTTAAGAGGAGCTGAAGTGCAGCTGAGCGTTGAAGCGGGAGGTGGTGCTGAAGTATAGGCTTCCACTGGAAGGATGGAATATACCAAAGAGAATTCGCAATCAATCTTGTATTAGAAAACATTGTATATCGCTTCGTCATGTAACACCCAACTCAAATCGTTTAGTATTCATCGTCAGGAAAGAAGAAGGTTGCAAGGTAATTGTGCAGTCATGGTGAATTTCGAGAGAGTGGAAGGCAAGGCATGACTGTAAACGTGACATTTCGGATGTATATGTGACAACATGACTATTTCTCTTGTCTTCGAATTTACTTTACTATCTCCTCATAACTCTGCACAAATGTGCGCCTATACAAGCCTCAAATCCAACCTCAAAATTGCTAAAGTCTGCACAGATCGTAGGAAGAAAAAATAACAGCCTCTCTTTGACGCCGCAAGAAAAGCTTCCCGCTCGCGACCTTCGAGCCACCGCCCAGTGCAAAAAGCCTATCTGAGTCTGCGGAACGCGAATCCAAAACCCTCGTGTCTTAAACTACACAATGTGGCTCAAGAAAACTTCGTGGTTAACAATAGACTACCACAAGAACATATCCTTTTTGAATGTCCCGATATATACCGTTCAATCAACCAAACTCTTGCAACAAGACGGCTCGAGCAAATTTATCCCGGACGTTCTCAGTCGTGTCAAAAGAGACCTCACTAATAATACTAGTAGCATCGTGACGTCTTCATTAGCGGCGGATGATGCTCGCTGTAGTGCTTTAGTAGCAAGGATAATGGATTGCGTGTGTTCGAATATATGGCAGTTTCCTTGAAGAAATTTAGGGTATTTTCTCCGGAATCACCACTGCATCGTCCTACAACCGTTGTTGTGGAAAGCTCAAATGTTTTTGATGGCCATAATTCAGCACACTTGCAACTGGTTGCCTTCCTCGTATTACAGACGGATCCAACCCAAATATCAAGAGAAAGTCTTTTCTACGTTGACGAAGGCCACAGCGTTATTTGCCTGCGAAACATGCAAAGCGGACCCCTAACATATCTTCGTGGTCGCTTTCTTGCACAATCCAGATACCAACCTACTCATATACATCCTCTTTCATCGGACATCTGATATGGTTTACCGGCATTCAATCTGCTTGTGTCTTGAATTGCTATTTTACACCTAGAGTCCGGAGAACAAGTCGAGTTGACTCAACTCTCGGGTATATCATGGGGAAATGATCTTTTCCTGCTGTCCCTCCCGAATTTCCTGAAGTAAAGACTGCAGCGAATTTTCGGCATCTTCGATAGTCATATCAGCCAAACCTTTCTTTTTATCCATGCAGGCGAGGAATTTCGGCGTCGAAGTCGTAGTTCATTGATGAGAATGGCGTAGTCACCTTTTGTGACTTGTCTAGTAGCTAGGAACGCCACGGGGACTAATGTTTCGGTGCAGAAGCTTACTAAAGACGAGCAAGCAGTAGTACCCTACGATACAATACGATTAGATAGAGGATACCGCTTAACGGAAGCCTTACCACATATTTCGTCTAAAATGCATTGAAGAATTTCCCAAGAACCATACAAATCCCTGAGGTGCTTTATGCTTAGTGATATAGCCCGAGCCATAATTTTAGGCAGGCAGCGCTGCCCACCTGTCCGTGTAGGCTAGCAAAGTTGTATTGGAATTTAAAATGGAACAGAGCACTACCAACGGCCATGCGGGAAGCCTAAGCACCCTTGTCGATACTGAGCGTGCTATAAAATGGCTCACTCTTACATGACTCCATGATCTGGAAACAGGAGACTATCAAGTTCTGTCTTTCTTTTCTGATACCCCCCCGCTTTTGAGTGGCTGGAGCTCGTTAGCTTTTATCATTCGGCTATAGCCTGAGCACAGGGAGGTCGTAAGTTTAAATTTTCAAAAAAAGGAGCTTGTTGTAAATCCTATGCTGGATCGTGAAAGCTTCTAGCATATCATGTATATATTGTGACTGGTACAACAAATATCGGCCGTCAAACAGTATCTGAGAAGGAAAGTCGTGGCATTCGTGTACAAAGGATCTTCGATTAATCAAACCTACTATTGGAATGATTCCAAACCGTCCGACGCAGTTCGACACATCATCGGCATTTTAATATCCCGCCGTATTCTCCATTTCTCCGATCCACTTACTAGATGAGTCTACAATATACCTACTTCTCTGCAGTGGTTTGGTATAACTACTCATAGTAGTTACCTCTTTCATCATTCTGTCCGGCCGGTATACTAAAAGACTCCTAGACATTGTAGAAACACCCCGGTCAAGTTCTATCTGACTAAGGTGAGTTATAACTGTAGAAATATAGATCCGATCATAATAACTCAGTCAACGTATAATGTACTTATATTAGAACTCGTATGTACCTAGATCCGATCACAGTAACTAATAAGTTGTGTGAGTACTACTAGTAGATACGAGTGAATAAGAATTGTAAGTGGCTCACCTCAGTCAACGTATAATGGACCGAGGTGATAGGCCACTATCTATGACGTATATATAAGTGTCTGAGTGCTAAGGGAAGGGCGGATAAAGGAATGGGTAATAATTTATAAAGGATTAAGTAGATAAAGGAATGGACAAAAGATGAAGGTGTTCACGGTGTCCATGACATCTCAATAATAACCTTCCTACATATTTACTTCGCTCTTACTGATTATTCTCGTAGCTCTACTTCAAAATTTATTCCGTTAGATACAGCTACTTTTAAATATGTATTATGTATCACCAATTAGTAGTAGCAGTCTTGACTCTTCAAGTGAAGTTCTATCTGACTGAGGTCTACTTATTTTATTCCGTTAAGACCTAGCTCGAGAAAGTCATCAATTAATAATGTCCTATAGAATAGTATAATAAAATAATAAACATGTTCCAAAACCTCTTCAGAATTACGAGAAGTCCAAATCCAATGACAGATTGATCTAAATATACTCTGCGTGACCACTGGTAGGCGTTTCTCAAGTCACGTGGTTATCTAAGGCAGAGTAACAGTGAGCGTGACATTGAACTGGAAAACATTTTCAGCATGAACTCTAACGACCTTTTCTCGTTTCTCGACGAGACGCCTGCTGATGATGGCGCAGACGAAAATGAGGACCAGGAAATGCATCCAGACACCCTTCAGTCCCCCCAGATTACCCACAAACGCAAGGCAGACTCTCCAGCAAGAGACCCTTCAGCGATACCGCAGAACGGGGATGCTTCAATGCACGATTTGGACAACGAACCTGGACCATCTGCACCAAAGAAGCCTAGAATATCATCTCCTAAACCTGTGGTGCTGGATGACTTTGAAACTGAAGCCAGGCGAGAAGTTGCAGCAAGTGCAGGGCTTACGGGCGGCGTAACTGAGGCTGGTTCGCGCCTTGAACTTCGGCATCAGGTGAGTAACTAATTTGGCTTGTAAATTTCAGTAACTTATCTTGTGATCTGTGATGTAGGTTCGTCATCAAGTTGCTGTTCCTCCAGGCTACAATTACACTCCCATTTCACAACATGTTCCTCCGGCGAAGCCTGACCGTGAATATAAGTTTGAACTGGATCCCTTCCAAAAAGTATCCGTATTCGCTATACAGCGAAACGAGAGTGTTCTAGTCTCTGCCCATACTAGTGCTGGTAAAACTGTCGTAGCAGAATATGCCATCGCTCAATGTCTCAATAGAAAACAGAGAGTCATTTACACTAGTCCTATCAAGGTTCTTACCTGTCTGAGCATTCGACCGAACACCATGTTTACTTTGAGAACGTATAGGCACTGAGCAACCAAAAATATCGCGAAATGCTTGCTGAATTTGGCGACGTTGGGCTTATGACGGGTGATGTTACTATTAATCCCTCGGCGACATGCTTGGTGATGACAACTGAGGTATGCTCCTCACTAAATACGTGATCTGTCTATTGACAATTCTATTTTACCTCTTAGATTTTACGATCAATGTTGTACCGTGGTTCTGAGATTATGCGTGAAGTAGCATGGGTCATCTTCGATGAAATTCATTACATGCGCGACAAAGAGCGTGGTGTTGTCTGGGAAGAGACGATCATCCTACTACCACACAGTGTCCGTTACGTCTTTCTGTCTGCCACGATACCCAACGCCATGCAATTCGCGGAGTGGATATGCAAATCCCATGAACAGCCATGTCACGTCGTTTACACTGATTTCCGCCCAACACCTCTACAGCACTATCTATTCCCTGCCGGTGGAGAAGGTATCTACCTTGTCGTTAATGAGAAGGGCGAGTTCCGAGAGGACAACTTCAGCAAAGCGATGGGTAAACTTCAAGACACTCAGGGTGATGATCCAGCGGATCCTCGTGGTGGCAAGGGAAAGAAAGGCAAAACAAAAAAGGGAGGCGATAAGAAAGGTCCGTCTCTTTGTGATCAGCTGTACCAGTTACACCTTGTATTGACACTTAACCGCTTGCAGGACCATCCGACATCTCCAAAATCATCAAAATGATCATGCTCAAAAACTACAACCCAGTTATTGTTTTCTCCTTCAGCAAGCGTGAATGCGAGGGCCTCGCACTTACATTATCAAAATTTGAGTTTAACAACACCGACGAACAAGAACTCGTTGGGAGCATCTTCAACAATGCCATCGAGAACCTCGCGGAGGCTGATCGCCAACTCCCCCAAATCACCAATCTCCTTCCCCTTCTTCGTCGCGGTATTGGCATCCATCATGGTGGTCTCCTTCCCATCCTCAAGGAAGTCATCGAGATTCTCTTCCAAGAGGGTCTTATCAAAGTCCTCTTCGCCACTGAAACCTTCTCCATTGGTCTCAACATGCCTGCGAAGACCGTCGTCTTCACTGCTGCTCGGAAATTTGATGGAAGGGAATTCCGTAACCTGTCGTCTGGAGAGTATATCCAAATGTCCGGACGAGCTGGTCGTCGTGGATTAGATGACCGTGGTGTGGTCATCATGATGTGCGACGAGAAGCTGGAACCTACAGCGGCGAAGTCGATGGTGAAGGGTGAAGCTGATCGATTGGACTCTGCCTTCCATTTGGGGTATAATATGGTATTGAATCTGATGAAAGTTGAAGGCATCAGCCCCGAGTTTATGCTTGAGAGGTGTTTCTTCCAGTTCCAGAGCAGCGCTGGTATCCCCAAGCTCGAAGATGGTGAGAAGTACTCTTAATTGTGTGCTGTCTTTCGTTTTAATAACTACGTCTGCAGAATTGAAGCAAGAAGAGGAAGCCCGAAGCACAACGGTCATTCCTGATGAAGCACTGGTGGCTCAATACTATGAGTATCGCCAACAGCTCGATCAGATGGCCGCCGACTTCCGAGAAGTCATTACCCACCCCACATACTCTCTTCCATTCCTGCAGCCTGGCCGGCTGGTGAAAGTGAAGTATCAGAAGCTCGACTTCGGTTGGGGCGTCATCATTAACTATCAGAAGCGACTGCCTCCTAAGGTACGATCCAGTGTCTCCATAGTGTTACCGATTAATATTCATTTGATCGCGTAGAATAAGCTCATACCGAAGCCTGAAGAACTTCCGCCACACGAACAGTATATTGTTGATGTTCTTCTGAATTGTGCTCTTGGCGGTGCTGTGCCTAAGGATCGCAATAACATTACAGCTACCCCTGGCGGCGTACAACCATGTCCGCCCGGTCAGAAGGGCGTCCCCCTTGTCGTTCCAGTCTTACTATCGACGATCGAGGGAATCAGCCACATCCGTATTTTCTTGCCAAAGGATCTTCGACAAGATCAGGCACGAGAGACCGCATGGAAGAGCGTGCTAGAGGTCCACCGACGCTTCCCCGATGGTGTTGCTCTTCTTGACCCCGTCCAGAACATGGGCATCAAGGACGACAAGTTCAAGGAGCTTGTTAAGGTTCGCTACGCCTTTTTAATATAATTCAGTCAATTAACCTGTGTCGTGTAGAAAATTGAAGTCATGGAAGAAAAGATGTTTGCGAGTCCTCTGCATAAAGACCCGCGGCTCCCCGAGCTGTATACCTTATATGCGAAGAAGAAGGAGAGTCAAGAACGGATACGTTCCCTCAAGAAGCGTATTCAAGCAACGCATGACGTTTTGCAACTTGAAGAACTCAAGTGCAGAAAACGTGTTCTGCGTCGACTTGCCTTCACTAGCTCGGCTGACATCGTCGATATGAAGGGTCGTGTGGCCTGCGAGATCAGCTCTGGTGACGAGCTACTGCTCACTGAGCTCATTTTCAATGGCGTCTTCAATTCATTAACACCTGAGCAATGTGCCGCCTTACTCAGCTGTTTCGTATTTACAGAAAAGGTCTGCTATGTGAATATTGTTCTGTTTAAATAGCGTTTACTGATCTCTGTACAGAGTGAACAAGCAACAAAGCTGAAAGAGGAGCTTGCTGCCCCTCTACGTGTGATGCAAGAAATTGCCAGGCGGATAGCGAAGGTCTCCAAGGAATCCAAGTTACCAATCGACGAAGACGAGTATGTCTCGTCTTTCAAGGTTGAGCTCATGGATGCCGTTGTACAGTGGTGTAGAGGCGCCTCATTCGCGGAAATCTGCAAGGTATGAGGCCCCTAATATTTTGAACAACGCTCTCTTACTGTAAACACCTTTTACAGCTCACTGACCAATTCGAAGGCAGTCTCATCCGTGTCTTCCGTCGCCTCGGTGAGCTATTGCGGCAGATGGCTCAAGCCGCCAAGGTTATCGGCAATAGCGAGCTTCAAGAAAAATTCGAGAAGTCCTCAGAAATGCTCGAACGACCTAATTCCGTTATCTTCTGCTCGTCGCTATATTTGTAGAGCTGGCATTTACATATCTCCTATCGCACACTTTCCGGATTTCTTCCGCATGGATCATCTGGTTAAAACAGTATCTTTGCTATCGATCATCGTACACTGAATCATGATATACATATATGTAAGAGAAGATGGATATTCTAATATTCGACAACGCCATATGGAAGAGAAGTATACGAAGGATATAAATATTAACAATAATTCCCATAATACAAGTTGAATCTAGCATGCTCCATTGTCAGTCCACACACCAACTGGATCGGACGAGTCAGCGATTTGTTTGTGAGAAAAGACAAGCTGTAAGCACCTGTGCCTCCAGGAAGATCACCCTGAGTCCACCACTTCGCGGTCCAGAGATGCCCGTCTGCAGGCTTTAGTCAGTCCAACACTTGAATGAAGGGGGTAAACACATACTGTAAGTTGCTGTTTGTCCACCAGTGAAAACGGTCTTGAAAGGATGTTAGCGAATTTGTGTATATCATGCATTTCAACGCACTCACTCCGGCAGCCCAGACAGCAACGCCAGCACATTTACCGCTACCACCTGTACCAGTTGGCGGGTTACTTGTCGTTGTACCTGTCGGAGGGGTGGTAGCACCACTACCCATGTTGCTACGGATATTGTCCCATTTGCTATTGGGGAAGCTGGATTGCACTGTTAGTAAAAGTTATGCTTGCATCTATAGATATATCGTACTTGATGTGGTTTTGAGTCTGATCAAGACCTCCAAGGGTGCTTGCAGAAACCCCGACTAGCGATTCAGAACCAACTTTATCCGTTGAAAGCTACGGATGACAAATTGGTCAAAAAATGGCATACAAATAAGATCATGCTCACCTCCCAGAACATCGCTCCTGATAGACCCATTGAGTTAATATACTGTGCTTTCTTCTTAACGATATTAGGGGTGTCGTAGGATACGAGTTCCTTCTTCACCGAATCATAAGAGTAGCTGGTAACATCGGTAGAGTTTTCGAAGACCTGGGAGCCAGCAACTGAATTATTATGTTAGGAAAAAGTAATTACCACTTTACATAAGAAATTGACATACTGGGAAGGGCCTTATACGAGTAAATACCAGCCTCAATAGTACCGGGTCCGATCTAGGTTTGCTTTATCAAGAAGAAGGGCATTAAAAGGCAAATTTTTCACGCACTCCGCTGTACGGTTGACCGATGCCGGTAGTACTCTCGAAGGCACGCCCATAAAGAGGGATTCCTAAGGGTGGATAAGAATAAACTAATTCGTAGGAATAATTAGGCTTACCAAGGTTGATCTTGCTGGCGGTTGCACCAGCACTGAGGTAGTATTTGACGGCAGAGTCGGTGTTAACACCGGTGCGGACACCCCCATACAAGTTAGCCTGATTATCGGCGTACGTCAGCCATGAGCCGGCATAGTCATAGGCCTGAGTGATTACAGAAGGATCAGAATGAGAGAAAGTCACATTTTTAAAGCGGGAACTAACCATAAGATTCCAGAAGCTCAGAGCAGAGTTCATTTGAGAAACCTTCAGGTTGGCATAGTTATTCGCCCCAGCGGCAACAGCAGCAGTAAGCAAGTAAGGAGTCTTGTCGCCCTTCTTAGAGGCCAGCTGGTCGAAAGCCGTGCGCAACCCAGTCATAAGATCCGCCAGTCCCTGTCCTTGCTCAGGGGTAGCTGGGTATTCGAAGTCGATATCACTAGCCGGGGGCGGATCAACTTAAGTATG
This sequence comes from Crucibulum laeve, assembly GCA_004379715.1. Taxonomy (NCBI): domain Eukaryota; kingdom Fungi; phylum Basidiomycota; class Agaricomycetes; order Agaricales; family Nidulariaceae; genus Crucibulum; species Crucibulum laeve. Next base: position 96,718 of record ML213610.1, on the reverse strand, counting down.
ATATCAAGCAAGAAGATGCCAACGTACATCCCATCGAAGCCGTAATCTTCGATGAGCTGAACTGCATTCGAGACGAATGTAGCGCGAGCGGATGCAGACGTAACGAAATTGAAATGCCCTAGAAATGCCATGAGTGGAAGGAGTGGGCAGAAATCCTGGTATATTAATCTTACCAGCTTGTGAGTAAGTCCATCCACCGATGGAAAGCAATACCTTTAGATTACGCTTCTGCAACTTGAGGAGGTACAATTGCTTGATGCACCCATAAAGGTTATTTCCAGTTTCACTCCAGGAATCAGTGGGGAAATGTTTCTGAGGGCTACATAAGTACCGTGTATGGTGAAAATTGTCAGAGGAAGCATACCTCTTGATCAGCATAGGAGTCTGTAAGCTTAATAGCTCCACTACTAGGATCGGTATCGGCAAAGGAATAAAGAATGTCTGTCCTAAGTTAGGCGAGGAAAAGCTGTATATTTCACCGACTTACGGGTTAATGGAGAGGTTACAATGTCAGTTGGTTCTGCAGAAATTCAATTAGTATACAACCATAACCAGAAATTTCATAGGATATTTACGGAAATTTGCGCCATAAATTCCCCAGTTTGTGAAATAGGCAAACGAAGTCTTCGCAGTTGCTCTCCTCTGGATAGAGTTGGTCTTCGGGTTGGTCTCTATCGCAAATCGCTTAGGAGCATCCTTGTAGCCATCTGGACGGTGCATGACCTGGGTTGCATCTACGACAATGACAGCTGTTAAAGCAACCGTCACAGCAAGTAGTATACGTCTGAAGGCCGAGTGAGATGTCATGGTTCCCATAGGTCGAGGTGGTATCAAGTAGAGCAGAGTAGCTGAGTCCAAGCGCGATAGTGTATGCGCACTATTTGTACTTTACATAGCGTTTCGCCATTCCCAAACTGGAGACGCCACGGGTCGGCTTGAACGCCAGTGTTCCTACGGAAGCAACGATATACATGCGGTTATCATCATGTTCGCCAGAAACCAAGAAAAAGCTAGCACATGGACGGGAGATATACGCCTGAGATACTGGCGTAGGCGTTGAATGTATACAGCACGGAAGGGAATATATGCTAGATCAGGCGACGGGGAATCCATGTGAAGAGAAAGTCACAAATGAGGACTTGTAAGTACAACATGCCGAGCCGTCGTCCAAGGGGTTAAGCTTTGTCGGCCCAACATTAGAGGGTTACCCAAGTAGTACAGATAGAACACGTAGTAAGTTCACTGTTTTTGGATACTTGATGCTTCTCGCTGAAGCAAGATAAGCCGATGACGCCTGAAGAATTTTTCCATAGGCAATTTCCCGAGGATAAATGCGTTCCGTATTCTCCGACACGCAGAAGAGCGAAGCTAACCAGCAAACAGATCAGGAGGTGGTAGAAACAAACGCGCAGAGTAATGCAGAGCGGAAGCACACGATCGTCTGACAGAAAGATCAAGGTAGTAGACAAAAGGCATGCGAAGCACTTTTGAACGTGTGGATGAATTCGATAGGTATCAAAATAGACGATCTGTTCCGAGGTTACGAATGCACGTTGTTTTGAAGATGTAACTCGTTCTATCAAGGTTCTGAGAGAGAGCAGTGTCGCACGAACACGCGGCTCGCGACATGCGCTTCAGATCACGTGTTTCATTAGACTCCCGTTTTGGCTTTGTTTTGACTCGCTCCGGGTTTGTTCTCTGTTCTCCTTTCCCTTCACCACCACTCTTCTCGGAACCAGATCTAGTTCAACTTCAACTTCAGATGATTTCTGGACGCTGATCAATTTCCTTTGCAACCAGGAAATGGCTCAACATTTTAATGGGCACATAAAGATTAACTTGAACGCAATTCAACGCTCTCCAAGCACTTTGAAAAGTTCTTCTGAGCTCAACTGGGTTTCGAGTCATCGAAAGGTAATTACTGCGTAATATATCCTATTATTATGGTATGTTCAATCTCGTAGGTGAATCAAGGCTAAATACCTATTCTAGTACGGTACCGGTCTTTGGCATCTTATAAGTTGAGGTCACCCGCCGCAGACGTCTAGAAAACATCACTCTAACTCGCCAACTTCCGTTAATAAGCCTGCTACCATCTGGTCTCTAGGAAGCATGATGTACTAAATACTACTTATATGGCAAGGAAGCCAAAGCAAGCAATGTGCTTGGAGTGTTGAACTACGACAATATCGCGGAAAACAAGGATCGCTAAGAACCATACATAGACGCATACATCCCAATATCTCGAGATTCTCGTTTTTTGGCGACGCACGGAAATCCCATTGTTATTCCCATAACTACATCTTCTCGTGGGCAAGCATTGCAATGTGATGTTAATCCCACACAGAAAAGTCTATTTTATGTCCCTGCCAGGATCTCTGTTGCGGATGTTTGAAGATCCCATGATAGCTACGTCTTGAAAGTACCGATATATGGTTTCCAAATACATATGTTTTATCCTCGTCCTCGTGGTATGCTTACTGGTTACTCGGATCCGGCTTTCTCGGGTACCATGCCACTGCTCATGCACATGAAGGGTCGAGTATCATTCTGTTGAAGTGCTTGCTGCAGATGGACGAAAGGCTCGTGAGATTTACACGTGGCTCTTTACTGGAATCATCTCTGTACAGCAAGCGCTAATAACATGTCTTCATCTAATCGCCTTGGCTTGATCTCCGTGACATGTGTACGCTTACATTTAGGATACTCCCAAGAGCGTCATTGTAGGTGGATATGCCTATTGTCTTGGTCATATAGAACCCTATGTTTTGTGCTACACAAAGATTTAAGGAAGGCCTTGAATTTGGATTCATGCGATTCCTTTTATCATTCCACATTACGCTGCCCTGTGCTCGTTGGGATACCTAGCTGCCTGAGACGAACGGTTATGACTCTAGATTGTGAGCTGATATAGCAACAAATCGCAGTTATACTCTTCTCCAGCTTATCCCCAAAACATCCATTCGTACTGCCCGATAAGCATCAGGATTGTATTAGGCCATAGATAAATAATAGCAGCATAAAGAGGAAGTATACAAGTATGCACTGATAAGAAAGAAAAAGGGTAGAAAACGATAGAAGCCCAGTATTTATAGTCAGACCGAGTTGCATCTAAAACGAGAGTGATGACCGAAGGTCGTGCTAGGATCACGAGGATCCAATCTGATTGTAGAAGTGAAACAATGCAAAAGGGGATGACAACATATAATTGTGCATGGGCAAAGTGAGAAAACGAGAGTGAGAAGCGAGACAGTAGGTATGCAGCAAAATCAATTACGATAACAAAACGACGAGATAAAATGATGGTGGTTGTACGAGTGATGATGTAAATTAAGAGGTGGAGGAAAGATGGAGCACGATGAAGCAAAGAATATATATACCGACGAAGGGGGAGGGGGGAAAGAATAAAGATCCTGAAGGCGATGGTGTTTTCCTTTGTATGTCCGTTCAACTCCTAGGAGTCTTTGTCCGTAGGTCGCGGTAGAGAGCGCGTTTTATATTTCAAGCAAGCCGAGCAAGTGATACAACAGGGCCCTTCATCTTGGGGCCCCATTCCCACAGGCGAGCAGGATACCCACTGAAGAAGTGCCGTCGAATTCAGCCAAGTAGCGCATGTGGAGATAAGACATGTTACTGCACCTTTCAATTTGTTCTTCCCCAGCCCCATCGGCAGTAGCTTTCAGACCTCTTTCATAACTTTCTCCTCCCTGAACTCCAATCTAGTAGAGTCGTCGGACTCTCCGCGCTACACATCAACGTAGATTAGGATTGGCTCCCCCACACCCTCGATCTCAGGAATCACACATTTCAGATCGAACGCCTTCGCCAGTACAATTTTAAATATCTTTTGTACATTTATTGATGCCGATGTTGAGCAGAAGATCAATGAAGCGTGCATTGCGCGTGCAAATCGCTTTGCCTGGCCACGGAAACGAGGAGTGTTAGGGTGTCTATAGAGGCGCGCTGAAGACCAAAACACGCACCTGCTTTGTGATCTCTTCTTGTTCATCTCGCGGGAATGTGGCAAACTGATCAAACTTCGTGCCTATTAGAAATGGGATTGCAGTCTAAGAAAATACGTTAGCTGTTGATCGCATGCAAGTAAAGTTCATAGGTGGCGCAGAGCACGGTGTGTTGGAATGGACTACTCGTACGCCACGCAAGAGGGCAGCTAATACTAAGTAGCTCGATACGCCGATACGCATCTTCAACGTTGAACTTTGTAACTCACCTTGTTGAATCCTCGAGCCTGTCGATACCACTCCTTTACCGAATTTAATGTCGATTTTCGCGACAGATCGAACATGAACAATATTGCCACCGCATCGTTACACACTAGTGGCAACATATTGACAAATTCACGCTGACCGCCTAAGTCCCATATTGAAAAGGTAATCGTCGTTCGTCGGACGGAGATCGTTTTCTCCATGAAATTGACGCCTGAAGCAATTCAATCAGTTTCCTATACTCAATGAAACGTAAATCACAACGTACCCAGCGTCTGGATATAATCCTCATCGAAACTGCCCTCCACGTACTTGACCATAAGACTGGTCTTCCCAATCTGTGAATCTCCCACCATCCCTACTTTGATAACGACACTGCAAAGGTGACTCGGATGAGGTCCTGTAATTGCATGGCACGCGTAGACAGCGCTAAAACTGACCTGTTCTTCTCTTCGCTATTCTCGAGGAGCGGATGGGGATTCTGGCCGCTGGGTCCGGCAGTTGCAGAAGGTGGCATTGACGTTGATGAGGAGGCGGAGGCGGAGGCAGACATTGATGCAGTCGATCACAGTAGAGAGGAATTAGTTATATATCACAGCACGTGTATATCGATGCTACGGTGTATCGAGCAGCGGATACGAGGGCAGGGACGGGTATATGGAAGGAGAAAGGAGAAAGAGAGGAAAAGAGGAAAAGAAAGACGCGTTCTGCGCCGCGCTGGCTGTTGAATGCGGAAGATGGGTCACTCTGTGAAGGAGTCCACGCTGAAGGAACGAACTTTTGCCTTCGTCGTCGTCGTCGTCGTCGTCAACCACGAGCCGGGCAGAACAGAAACAATGCAAATAGCCGCCCTGACGCTCTTGTAAACCACCATCACCTGCTAAACCAAACCGAGGAAAACAATCCCCGACATCATCTTTTACAGCGACCATCTCCTGCCAGTGGACGCTACCCATAAGCAGGTCATCCATGGTGACACCTAGGCGACATGGCAAATCTTAAAGCAGAACTGGCCCTGGACGCTGCTTATCTAGCTCATATAGCATCTCAAAGCCTGGCTCATTCTCGGGGTCCTTTTAGCGAAGCATTTCAGTAATTAGACGTATTAACATGGTTCTCTGCTGATCTAAGCGTCGAATTCTCCTCTATCGGGGCCATTTAGCTCTTTTTTCTGCTGTGCTTAGAAGAATGGTCTAAGTCCAGGTTCTCATGGTACAAGACGTCAGGTATGTATACTATTTTGCAATGGCTGAGAATAACCTACAACGTTGGTTAAAGTTCTAGCGAGGCTGATCCTCGAACTACATTAGATCACAAATGGTCATTTATTATCCTATGACAATCAAAGATTGTGTCAACAGTTTTACTTATATCGGTCTATTCTGGTGCCCGCTATTATCATCCAGGGATCACCACTCCCTGTTTCTCGGAAGGTTCTATTTGACTTACAGAGCGCACGAAAACACACACCACAGACTGCTGTGCAAAATTATTATAGTAGCAAGTTTACATCGAGGGGAAGCTGTTGGATCTCGAGCCTTCAAGCACGGCTTTTAGCTTTACTCCATTCTTTTGTCAATATACTGAACCCTCTCAATTATATATCTGTAAAACCTCTCAGGGATCACCCTTAAAAGCCACTTATTCATTGCCGTGCCTTTAAAGAACTTCAGCAGCCTCCAAAAATTTAACGGATAATCCTGCGAGACTTTTCCTGCCGACCTACAAAAATACACGAAGCAAAAATATCTTTGAGCTTCGAGTCTATTCATTCATATGAAGCTATCAATACTCGAGGCTGTATAAATATCTCTGAGTTTTGTGTTCGGTCTACTGCGGAGTGCGGACTAATGTCGTGCCGAGAGTAAGACTTTTGAGCTTACTTTCGATGTTCGTACGCATGTATAAACGGAGTGTTTCCTATAAAGCTATATTTAAGCTAACAAAAATAACAATACAGATACGCCCATGCTTATTAACAGTCAAAAGAGAGATACACGTGCCTCATACAACATGCACACCGTCGAAGCCCTCATCCCGCGTTCTTGGAACACGGGCATTGCGGTAAGTATTATACTCTGCGCCTTCTAGATCTGGACGTTTCATAACCTCTTTCTGAAGCTGACAGAGTGTACTAATTAGTTCTCGGATCGGGGGGTACCTAAAATTACGGTAAGTACACTGGATGATGATCTTACATTCTTAAACATAGTCTCCGTCAAACACGCTTCTCGGTGACGACATTTGAATATATGAAGATCTATCAGAGGATACACACATGGGAGTGCGCAGGAGTTTCTACCGAAGTTACCAATCATCAGACTCATCTTATACCTTACAAGCTCGAGCAGCTGCTCAAATTCACGGAGAAATCGTCGTCAGTAACGATCGATCGCTACTTGGACCATTCATGTCAGTTGAGATCATCTTTCGGATTTTTTAAGGTGTCCATAAGGAGTTTTTCGCTTGGGCCGGGCATTTTGAGTTCCTGAAACGACGGACCTCCTCTCAGCCAAAGTCCGAGTGAACCCGTCCATGTTTATTCACATTGTAGAGTTCCTCGCCCTTCAAAATATAGCTTATTTTTATGGCTCTGTTGATGGCAGTTCACCGAACATTAACAATCTCTGAAGATAATTACAAAATTTGAGTATTGTTGCAGTGTCTTCGGGATCAAGAAACTGAATACAATCACCTCGGGGATAGAAAGTGACGCGAAGCGACGGTGTCTGAAGAAAAGCATATGTGCTTCTGGACAATTATAATAGTGCAACACAAGTGCCTTGCTCAAAGTTGACCTGACCTTCACACGGAAGTAACGGAGCCTAGTACCTCGGCCGTTTTCCGGAGGATGATTATTTGTCAATAGCGCGTTGAACAAACAGCGGGGCCGACCAATAGCGCAACAACCATTTCAATGATGACCTTAACTTGAACGCCTAAAATTCTCTTGTCATTCTAATAGTCTCTTACCCCAGCTGTACCCCGCACGGCTCCGCCCCTTCTCCGTTTCTCCTGGAAATGATACAATCTTTTGCCACATGCAGAAGGATCAGAACAACACATATCCCAGTCTCGCGGAAAGAAGCGACACTCGAACCGGATTAACAAACATGTTCGTATCTTCTGACATGCATTTGGTGAATACAGGACCACGGGTATTTCTCAGCTGGATGAACCGCGTGTGCTACGCTGTCAACTCCACCGGGATCTAAGAGGCAAAAAAAGCGAGCACTTTCATCGTTTCCTATGCACTTCACGGAAAATACAACGGGCGTTTCTCGGAAGTGTCCTTGGCCACGTCGAATGATGCGCTCACTCAACTTCTCACTAAATAGCACCATCAAGCAATGATGATTGCATGAATGGGGTGACGGAAAAGAAACACATTACTACGTTACATATTCGGTGTTTATCCGACCGCATATGTGCAACTATCGCAATGCGATCACGAGCTTGCAATGATTCCGAATTCTATCCGCTTTCCTCGTCAGCGTTTAGGAACTTTTATTCACTTTTTGCTTCCCGCAGATCGTATCTACGGTTATGTGCAAGCAACTACAGAACGTGACAGAGATTTTTTGTCATTTCAACCTGGCGGAAATTTCTCGCTTTCCATATGCATCAATCCCAAAGCCTTATGAAGGGGCCTACCTCGCCCAAAATATTCCTTACCGCCCCCAATTCGCGCAATGTTTCTGCGCCTAGCTTTGAGCGTTCTTCCCCTCGTGGGCACAGGTGAGTACTCTGAATCTTTCTGATCGTTGTCTGCAGGAAATTTACCCGTGTTCGACGCGTCAATAGCCCTTGCCCAGGCTGGAGGACCTTACACCGACCCCGACAACGGCATCAACTTCTTTGGCTACACTGAACTAGCACACGGAGTGACGTACGGATATGTCTTCCCACCTTTGGTTTCCACCGGCTCCAACTCCACCGAATTCATTGGTGAGATTGTTGCACCCATCGCAGCCAAATGGGCTGGTGTCTCTCCTGGCGGCCAAATGTTGCACAACCTTTTGCTTGTCGCTTGGCCTAATGGCAACTCCATCGTCAGCTCAGCCCGATACGCTACGTCAGTTTTGTCTCTTATGCCACTCATCACTTTATTCACGTAATCAAATTTTTAGTGACTATGTTCAACCTACGTACGAACGTCCTCAAATCCTATCATGACGGTTGACTAATTCTTATGTAGCGCGATGACGGGGCCAGTCCTTACGACCCTTCCCTCTTCGAAAGTTAACTCCACGCATTGGAAATGGGTATACCGTTGCCAGAATTGTGTTAGTAAGTTGTTGTCCCGTTAAACGAAGCTTTGCGGTTTCTGATTGTGTTTTCTATCCTTTAGCTTGGTCAACAGCGGATGGCGCGCAAAGCTTGCCAATAGGTGACTTTGGTGTTCCAGCTTGGGCATACTCAAGCGTTGCAGTTGACACCCCAAGCAACCCTCAAAGTACCTTCCTTGAACACACTGATTGTAAGTTGTAGTATTGATTTTTTATGTGAATATCATTGATCACGCTTTGTAGTCGGCTTCTTCGGTCTCGATTTCTCTACGGCACACGTTTCTGCTGCCCTGTACAATAACTGGGCAGCAGGAGGAACTAGTGGAGGAGGAGGGTCCACTGGTCCTACGACCACCAGTACCAGTACCGCTCCTGTTGGAACGGTACGTTCATTCATTCTTACCACGTTTAGCTGGCCCTTACTTAACATATCTTTGTTTAGCCCACTCCCTTCGATTACATCGTTGTTGGTGGTGGTCCCGGTGGCATTATTGCTGCTGATCGTCTTTCTGAAGCTGGAAAATCTGTTGTGCTTGTGGAGCGTGGTGGTCCTAGCACAGGGCAAACTGGCGGAACATATCAACCAGCTTGGGCAAAGGGAACTAACGTGCGTTCATATCAATATGTTCTTTGTAATGTATTGATACTAATTGTATATCCCTAAACAGCTCACGAAGTTCGATATTCCTGGACTATTCGGTAGGTTGAATAAAGTTTATGGCTACGAACCAAACTAATATATTTTCTTTAGAAACCATGTTCTCGGACAGCAATCCCTTCTGGTGGTGCAAAGATGTCAATGTCTTCGCTGGCTGCTTGCTTGGCGGTGGAACAGCCATTAATGGGGCGTGAGTAACCCGCAACATTCTCCAATGGCTATGATTGACATACATCCTCAGTCTCTACTGGTATCCCCCCGATTCTGATTTCCAGACTACTGCTGGATGGCCTGCGTCCTGGGGCTGGCATCAACCATACACCGATAAGATGAAAGCTCGGCTTCCCAGTACTGATCACCCTTCGACTGATGGCAAGCGTTATCTTGAGCAAGCGGCGGATGTTGCCTCCCAACTCTTGAACGGTCAAGGATATCGCCAATTAACGATCAATGACAATCCTAATCAGAAGGACCATGTCTACGGTTACAGCGCATACGACGTACGTGACGTCCTGTGATTAAATCTCATCTATGTATTCATTTTCTCTTAGTTCCTCAATGGAAAGCGTGGTGGACCCGTTGCTACTTACTTCCAGACTGCGAAGGTCCGCAAGAACTTTGTGTACAAGCAATACACACAAGTCTTGAATGTTGTTCGCAACGGTGCTCAGATTACTGGCGTCAAAACCAACGATACAGCCAACGGACCAGGTGGAATCATCCCCTTGAACCCCAAAGGCCGTGTCATCCTCTCAGCTGGATCTTACGGCACTCCTCGCATCTTGTTCCGCAGTGGTATTGGTCCATCAGATATGCTCAACCTTGTAGCGAGTAACCCTGATGCTAGCCCTAATCTCCCTCCTCAAGCGCAGTGGATAAACTTGCCTGTTGGTTATAATGTGAGTTTGCTATTCGTTCGTATTCTTATTGGGGCTAACTGACCTATATTTCAGGTCTCTGATAACCCTTCAATCAATGTAAGTTTTGGCTATAATAGCTATGAAATTATCCAATCTAACACTCCACTCTTCAGCTTGTCTTCACCCACCCTTCTATCGATGCATATGAAAACTGGGCGCAAGTATGGAGCAACCCCCGCCCAGCCGATGCTGCTCAGTATCTCAAGAATCAATCAGGAGTCCTCGCACAGGCTTCGCCTCGGTATGTTGATTAATTACGCCAAGTTAACCATCTCTGATACTGTTTATAGGTTGAATTTCTGGCGTGCATACGGTGGTAGTGACCAAAAGACGCGCTGGGTGAGCTACTCCACTTATCAAGGAGTACTGGAAATCTCATGATAGACTGCAGCTGCAAGGAACCGTTCGCCCAGGTGCTGCTTCTGTTACAACTTCGTTCCCTTATAACGCCAGGTAAACTCGCAGTCTTATGCATTAAATTGTGTGCCTCCGTGCTAACATGTTGCTTGACAGCCAAATCTTTACCATTACAACGTATCTGTACGTAGCATTTTGGTTCTTCGGACTTGACATTCGCTAACATCCATCAAGGTCTACCGGAATTACTTCTCGTGGTCGCATTGGTATCGATGCAGCGCTTACCGCTCGTCCTCTCATTGGGCCCTGGTTCCAAGACCCTATCGACAAGGCCGTTCTTATCCAAGGCATCAACGATGTTATTTCTAACATTAAAAGTGGTCAGTATCTTATGCATTACGCGTACATGTGGAGACGCTTACCCCAAGTACATTAGTTCCCGGACTTACCCTCATCACTCCGGATAATACCACGACGATTACCGACTATGTAAACAATTACGATCCTGTTAGTTTCGTTACTTTGATTGGTTTCTATTTCTTACTAGTTTTTTGCAATAGGGTTCCTTAAATTCCAACCATTGGGTTGGATCATGCATTATCGGCACACAGGGCAAGGCTGTTGTCGATGAAAATACTAAAGTATTCAACACCAACAACCTTTTCGTTGTTGATGCTTCTATCGTATGTCTTTCTGTCTTACGAACCTTATGATTCTCTCTAATGGCTATCCTGCAGATTCCGTCCTTACCCATGGGTAACCCTCACGGTGCTCTCATGTCTGCGGCGGAACAGGCTGTTACCAAGATTTTGGCACTCACTGGAGGTCCTTGATCTTCTATAGTACTTTACTTTTGCACTGCTGTAAAATATTGAACGAAATGACAAAAACACGTCACATCATCACCAACAAATGTTAAAAGAAAGCTATACGTATAATGAAGAATTCAGATAATTACCGCTTAGCATTTTTTGGGTATTTATGTACTTTAATTTATTCCATGAACTATTCTATATATCATTTCTTTGAAATACTTACAAGCATTAATGGGGTAGTGGTAACCTGGGTCGTTGCCACCGAGCTTCTTCAGTGAACTCGACCCGCCGGGGGTTCGATTCCCTCTTAATGCATATTGTTTTCAACGTTTTGTTTGTTGGACTGCGCTGTAACCTCTTGAAAGAGCGGTTATGAAGAACTTTGGATTTTTGATGCTATTATAGAGTAGTAACGATACCATTGACTCGAGAAATCTCATCATTTGCACTCTCGTATAGTGAGAAAAGCAGCAGAATTTTCTCGACAATGACAACACAGAAAAATGGTACAATATCAGTCTAAATAACAAGATCATGCAACCTTGACACCTCCCCAAGCCACCTTCTGACCACCAGTCCGTGGTCCCTTCTGCTGCTGATGTTGTTGTTGTTGCTCACCACCGCTGGATGCATGAGAACCACCTGGGCCGGAAGCCTTTGGTACAGGGAGAGGAGTATTTCTGAGGTCGTCGAATATTTTCTGTGTCCTCTCTGTGTTCTTGATGAACCATCCAGCATACCGTCTTCCAACGGTTGACTCGGCGATGTGCACCATATTCTGTTGCCGAATCTTAAGTTTACAAAACTGCAATAAGAAACCATGCAAAACATACCTCATTGATGACGAAATTCAAATCGCTGGTTGTGATGACCTGGCCTTCCAGCAAGTTTCCCTCGGTGCCAGGAACACGGCTCAAGCTCCTGCTTGCCTGCTTCATGACCATCAGCTCCTGGACCATCTCTTCTTCGTCCGCATCCAAGAAGTTAGCGAGCTTCTTCGCATCGAGGCTCGTGTACAGCTTCAAAAAGCTGCGGAGCGTAGGTACCGGTGCCTGTGCGGCGACATCGGCAAGGAAGAGCTCGAGGTGGCGGTGAGTGGCGTCAGTTTGGGCTGAGGCGGCTTCTGAGGGTGAATCGGAGGGTGATGAAGGGGTGAGTAGAGCGGAAAGGGCGGCGGGGTCGTCATAGGGGGGTGCGTTGGCCGAAATGAACTTCGGGCATGCGTAAAGGAAGAGTTCCTCGAATGCTGGGAGGGCTTCGGGGCTATAAAGAAATTGATCAGAGAGCTGAAGGCAAGTATTAATATGACTATCCAGTTACCCTCCACGTGCCATTTTAGCGTATTGCTCGCCATAACGCTCCTTCGCGATGTTCGCAATGTTATCGTCCAACCTCGTCGGTGAAAGTGCATTGCACACGGCAAAAAGGGCGTACATGCGATCAGCAGTCTTGCTAATCTGATCGTACTGGTAGCTCCTGGTGTGGTATTGCCTCATGCGCATAATGAAGTTCAAGATCGTCACAAATGTGCGGATCGCATCCGGGTACCGTCTGAGCATGATATAACAAAATCCGACATAGTAGTAGGTGGTAACATGGCATGCGGTGACGCGAGTGAATGGCGACTGAATTGTAGGATTAGATCGAGAGTAAGGGTTGCTTATCATAACCACGCACCTTTTGGTTGAGTTCGACGTTCTCCATGACCTTCAGTGCAAGTGTGAAGTCACCGAGAAGGACATGTACTCGGAGAAGACCGATGATACTGAAGTAACCAAGCATGCGGTAAAGAGGGCGCTGGCCATATTCTCCAACAATTTCACTAACAGAGTTTAGTTTTACTAAAATATCGAACGACAATATCGACTAACCCGATCTCCTCAGCAGACTTTCCTTCCCGCTGGGCAGCAATGTACTCGTTTATTCTTGACTTTTGCATCAAAGAGTACAAAACGTTTAGCACACTGTATGAGCTCCAAACCTGTCACAATTAGGTAAATTCACAACTCATTTAATTGAAATGAAGACATTCACCGGTCCACCATCTGCAAGCATAAGGATCTCATCATCAGTCTTCGATTTCACCTTTGATCTCCAAGAGCAGAAGTTTTGGTATTGGTAAATGAACTCGTCAATGATATCCCAGAGCCATTGCTCAGGGAGTTCGAGTTGCACAGGACCATCGGAGTCTACAAGAAATTAGACTCTCAGACTTCGAAACGAATAATTTTCATAGCTCACTGAGGAGGTAGTTGAACAGCTCGCAGCTATTCTCGTAAGAGTGGAAGCGATCGTCGATGTTGGGTTGGAGGCGAGAGTATACGTGACGGTAGTAGAGTTCACGATAAAGGATGAGGAAAATGGGGTCTTGAAAGTTGAGAGTGTTAGAATTATAGTTCACTGAACATGAACAGTACGACGCACCTTCATTCACTAGCGGTGCGATAATCTCAGCCTCCGGCCATTCCGTCTTTGCGTAGAATTTTTCAGTGTACTTGTTCCATCCGCTCTCATACGCAACAGTGATCTCCGCGAGGTTGTTATTCAGCACGGCTTGGTGAAAATGCACGATGAACTACAGAGCAGATTAGATATTTGCCAAGTGCAGCATGAAGTCCTACGCACGCCTTTCACTACGTCTGGGATCTGCGCAAAAGCGGCTTGCTGGGCCATATGCTGTTGCATGGCGATGAGTGTCGACTCGTCAATCTGAGGTTGCTGCATGTGCGCTACAATCCTCGTATAAGCACTAAACCTTCAACGAGTGTCAGTCACATACCATCCTCGTAGTGTCCATTTTGGCCATAGTTTCCAATGGCGAGAGAGAGGTCAACGTCGTCCTCGAGATCCTCCGCATTCCAGAGATTTGCGCGTTGTTGAGCCATTTTTGATAATCAGAATCGACAGCGTTTACGGTGTCGAACAACCAGAGAAATTTGAGTTCGCTGTCGGCAACTGCCGAGATGTATGACATGCAATAACCGCCCATTATCGTCTGTTTGGAATCTCTCTTCAATTTGCATCTTACGCGAGCCTCATTCACCTCAAATGTGAAATTCTAATTGCTAGATTTAATAATTTCTGGTTCGAAGTGTCTCCGCGCTCAATATGTCTCCACGAACCTTTATGCTGGCTGCTTATCAAAATGTACACCCGTGAACTATGACTCCGATTACCTGGCGGCACCCACGAATTTTCTATGGTGTCGCCTCGTTGGTTTGCGCTCTAATCCACAGTAGAACGGTTGACTCGGACCCCGAATGCTAGACGACTTTTTTACACGAAACCTTGGGGTCCTTGCCAACAAATCCCAGTGATAACGGCTATGCATAGATAATTTTACTGTACAAGATGATCTTGTACTCGAAATTCAAGGTATCGTACAAGTATCGGGCATGGATTACCATATCGACAAGGTATAGCCTAAAACCGGGGTACCAAGTATGGTCGCTAAACTTCCTAATGGCTGCAAAGATCGTCTACACTACACTATCACGTCAATGATACAAAGCGTTAATAGACAGTTCCACCTAAGGTCTATGGCTCGGTACACAGTTTCTAGGATGGCTTACCGGCGGCTTCACAGTTCATCCATCCAAGTTATCCAACCTAATGGCTACCTGACGCTGGACTGCCATCGACAACCTGTCCGTTGACGTACAACGTGGTCTCTATCTCAGATACACACCGGCGGTAGACTATACGGCATATCTGTAGTCAAGCCAATCACTGGCCATACAGTGAACGTGTGCACCTTTAATGGCACTGTCCGTGAATACCTCGACATATTTCGACTTCGACTTGCGGATCATGGATTTACTGACTTCCTTTGTACGCCCCGAGATCCTTGGCAGTCACCTCTGTGAGATGAATTCAATCCTATGTCAAGGACCTCCCTGTTTCACGCATGATTGCTAGCTCCTCCTGGAACGTGTATTCTCCTGCATGAGGCCACAACAGCCCAAGCAGCGTCAGAGGAGCTTGAAAGTTGCGGTCGACACAGTGGTGTACGCTCTAATTATTTATGAGCTCAGGCCGGTCGGTCAAATGACTTAAAATTTCGGAGCGGGAGGGCCTTGAGGCTGAACGTATGACGATATTTTGGAGATTTTTTCATAAGTCCTGTCACAAGCTATTCCTTTTACTTGTGTTTGGCGTTCTATGATGCTTTCGAAGAAATGGTTGTTATCGCAAATGACATACCTGGGTTAGGAGAGTTCTAGGAGGTGTGTGCAACTCCCCATACCTTAATTATAATTTTGTACAGCACCCGTATCACACGGAATATTATTTTCGGTCCCGAGTGGTTATGAAGGATATGAAAATCCGGCATGGTTACTTGATCTACGCGACCTGAAGATCTACTGTGCCACTGGATGAAGAAATAGGCAGACAACCTGCGCACATCGATATCGATTCCTAATAAACGCGGGGTAATAGGTCACCGCGCCCGTTGTTGCACATGTTGCGGGGGAATTTATTTCTATTACGAGTTCTTTGTCGGTGGACAGGTCGGACGGGGGTATAGTACTTGTACGGGATGGAAGGCTGAACAATCTCCCCTAAGTTCATCTAGCTATTTTGGAGTTGCTTCATAAACCATACAAACGAAAGGACCCCATCAACGATTCCTCCAGGACATTCATATAGGGCTCGCGCAGGTAAATGAAAGGCAGCAGCTGGACGGATCGTAAAGATAAATATTTTTATAGATGTATAGATGTCAATGACGTTGCGGCCGACCGTCGGAACAGACGCCCAAGTCTACCTCAGTTCCCTTCATGTCCCATCAGAAGGTAACGAAATTCTCTATTTCTTAAAGATGAGACCCCGACAGTTTATGCCGTCATTGTGATGTTATGTTGTCTGCGTTCAACATACGGAGGGTGAGAGGCGGCGTTGAGATGAGCCGTATGTGTGTCCGCTGAGAAGGTATCATAAAATTGTTCATCAGTGTGCATCGCGGAAAACGCCAGCTTGCGCGTGGAGAAGAAGCGTAGATACGTTCTGGGTACTGGCTCAATCCATCCGCAATTTTGTTTGATAGATGCATGATTCATGTCGCATGAATGAGTATGCTACAAGAATAAACCGTCGGTCTAGGAGGACACAGCTACTTGGACAACAAAAAGTACTAACATGGTATATGTAATGGGTAAGAGTCACAGGTATAGCGTGTTTGACGGCGTCTGAAGGTAGGGTAGTAAAAAGAATGTAATCTACAAACGCTGCAAGGGTTCGAATAAATGCAAACGAACCCAGGGAGGTAATGCGGGCGGGGAAGGTAGAAGTGAAAAGTACGCGAGAGTCTAGATAACAAATGTTTTGTATGCAGTAGTGAAGAAAAGGTCGTGCAGCGTCAGATCGATATAAATATGAATGGCGTAACTGTCCAATTCATTAAGTCCATGGATATATATGCATTAATACGAGAACACCATGAGCCATGGGTTCAACACAATCTATGACGAGGTAGTTAGTATGGTGCATAAATAAATGAGAGATATCAAACGTACCGGGAACAAGATGTGACATCCTGCGGAGAGACTGAAGGAACAAATGTATATATTAAGCACACGGAAGATATAAAGAAGCGGACGGGTACGCACGATAGAGGGAATATCACGGCCCACGCCGTACCATCTACCCGCCATTCAAGGGGCACCAATGATGTGCTGCAAATAATCATGCCAGCAATGATGAGGACGGATAACAACAAGGGGAACCAGAATCTATAAGAAGAGGTAAAAATCAGTATAATTATAACGTGAGATCGCATGCGTAACTACGCACCTTTTGGCGATTTTGGGAATCTCCTTGAAGAAATTCGAGCGTTGCACCTCCTTGATGGTGGCCGACCACTGAATGTTGTACGAGAATAGATGGGCGAGAATGGCTTGTGTTACAGGGATGGATAAACCGCCGAAGAAAAAGAAGCTATAGGATGAAGAAAATGAGGTTAATGGTCACATGAGACCGGGCGAATGCAGAGCATTTTTCTCGGGAAAAAGACTCACAAGAATGGAATCCACATCAAGTTCTCCAGGAATGCGCCGATCTACATTCACAAAGAAGAGCAGGTCAGACGATCGGTTGCTAGACAAAATGGGCTGAAAAAAACTTACCAGAGGTTTGTTCCCGAGACGATACTCTAGCAGGGTATAACCGATAGTTCCAGATCCCCAGAAAACGACGGTGGTCGCCAACCAGATCTCGAAACTGTGCATGAAGTAGCCGTCAACCGGGAATTGGAAGCCGAGGAGGACATAGTTGATGACTGAGATCGTCACAGAGGCAGCGATACCGTCTAATAAAAAATAATAATGATAAGAAGATTGGTCGATTAAACGTAATGGAATGCTACTTACAATACGAGAACATGTCTTATAACGTTGAAGAAGACTGCGTGAATAACAGAGGAAGCCGTTAGGCAGATGAGGGACTTACAGGCCATCATCGAGATCTTGTAGTGCATAGGAGCTTTTGACCAGAGGAAGCGATGTATTTGGTGAGCGATAGGACCCTTACGCCACCATTGGACCAGGGGGTTGAAGAGCAGTCTGTCACGGCGAAAATCATTAACGCAACTCCAAAAATAAAGGCGAAGATAACGCACTCGTTACAGCCGTAGGAATACTTCTGCCATCTGTTAAGCTCATCATCGACACTGAGAGAGACACCTTCCTTGAAGCCGCCATTGGAGTAAGTGGCCCAACGGATAATATAACCCTTCAACAACAGTCGTAGTGCCATATCGAAATCCTCTGATACGTTCGACTCGGACCAGATCTTCTCCTTTCCGTCAGCCGGATCGATGAAGGCGGCGTCTTGGATGGCTTTCCACCGAAGGAATCTGTCACAAGAAATAAGCAAATCAGGCATAACGCAGAACTGGGTGACTTACGCGTTGTGACCCATGAAAGGAGCGACTTCACCATTCGCGCAGGCTGTAAAAGTCATAGATTAGACGCTGTAGATTGCCATAGGCGGAAAGGAGAGAAACATACATATAGAGATACACTTGTTGATACGTCTGGTGAAGTATGCAATACCGTTCTCGAAGTAGTGATGCGCAACTTGCATGACATCTATGAACAAACAAGAAATCAGTTTCCATTTCCCGCAGCACACCAAGCAAAACACATACCAGATTCATGCTGGATAATAGCCACAGTCGGAGACTCGAGCATCTCACGCGCTGCATCCCGGAGACAATCCTCAGGCACAATTGTATCCGAATCCACAATGAGCACAATCTCGCCAATACGCGTCGCACGTCCATTAGCAGCCCAAGGCCTGAAGCGCTTCCCGCTCTCTTCCCAGATCTCCTCAATAGCCAAACCAAGCGCCTTCTCCTCGAGGTCCTCCTCAGACGTGTACCCAACAGCAGTGGCTGTAGTCCCATTATTCGCATTGCCCCAAACGACGCTCTCATCGCCCTCGCGGTTCTGGTACTGCATGCCGTATTGCGTAGGTCCGTTATTGTTCGCATGGCTCTGACTTGTTCCATGAGCATGCGACGATATCGACCCGCGGTTCCCAGAAACATTATTGTTGGCAGCCGCATTCGCAAGGAGCGTCTCGAGATGCTTCTCCGCCTTCAACGAAAGCGCTAGCCCGTAGTTCATGTTCGACGCCTTCTTGAAGCGACCGGCACGCTTGAAACCATCAGCCGACGGATCGTGTTTCGGACGGGCGACCCAGCCTATACCGTGGTTGGCGTAGAATGCGAGACGTTCGTCACGATCGGGGGCAGGGAGGAGACGGAGACCATCATCGTTGATGAAGATGGTGGAAGTACCGCCTTGACGAGCGTAGGTCTGCATGGCCTTCTTGAGAGATTCGATAGAGGGTGCGAGGACAGTCTCCAGAGACTCCTTGTAGACGGGCATCTGGATGGTGATGTGGGGAAGGTTGTTGTCGAGCTCTTTATTAGGCCTGGGTTTCACTGCAGAGTAATACTTGGAATTTTCGTGGAAGTGGGCTATGGGTCCGATACTGCAAGGGAAAGACGTCGGTAAGCTGAACTTTATGAGTATGTAGAGAAAATACGTACGCCATGCTAATGTTTTGCACGATTTGGAGAGCGAAGAACTACACATAGCGATTTAGCAACTTGAAATTCATAAACGAACGACGAAACTCACTAGAGAGACGCAGTAAAGCAGAGGGGCAACAGCTAACAGCGCAAAGCGGATGAATCCACCATCAAGAGCCCACTCCAATAGCAGGGTCTTGACACCGTTTCCAATGAATACTGCAATGCCACGCTTATCAGCTTCCCGTCTTGCGAATAAAACAAAATACAATCCAACTTACCAAACGCCAGCCCAGCCGCCAATCCGTTATAAATCGGGGCATAAAGCTTCGTCTTCCTCTCCCTCACCTGTCCCTCCAAATCATCCACATTCGTGCTAACAACGCCCACCTTCTTGCCATACCAGTTTCTCTTCACCCTCACCCTCCCGGTTTTACCTCCCTTCTCCTCCTTTGCACTCAATTTCTCCTTCTCTCCCATCTCATCTTCATCCGCATCTCTCCCCTGCTCGCCATACAAGCCTCGCCCAGCCAGACTCCCATTGACACCCTGGCCACGCCCAACAAGACCCACACCCTCAGACGATGCGTTGTCTGTGACGGAAGGCGCGACAGAGCCAGCGGTGGTGGTGTTCGTGGTAGACGATGCGATTCCAGGGCGGGAGCGCCATAGGAGCTTGATGAGACGTTCTTCAAAGTCCTGGCAGATGGGGACGATGCGGTCGAGGGATTCGGACCAGATGACCATTACGCGTTCGTCACGCTGCATAGCGAGTTAAACACCAGTTTTCTTATGAGTACTGGAATAGAGGAACTTACAATGAAAGCAGCACACTGCTCCTTATCCGCCTGCGGGAGATGGAGCATCGTATCCAAAATCTGTATGCGAGTATTGGCATCGACATAGATGCTTCGGTCTTCAGGTGCACTGTTGGTGGTATTGCGAGTAGATAGTTCGAGGTTGGCGGTTGGATGAAGAGTCGCGTCGGAAATACGTAGATCACGTGTCGATCCAGAATAAGCAAGACAAGGGCGGCGAACAAGATAGGAATATAAAAGAAAGCAAGAAAATCGTCAGTAAATGTTCTCTTTCTGTCCATTCACAAATCGAAACAAAACCAAAACTCGAATAAAACACGAAAAGAGAACGAAGAAAGAAAAAAAACATCTGGAGCCCCCACACTCGAACCCCCCCTCGTCCAAATCGGGTTACGCGTTCATTCTGTCAACAGCGTCATCACAGCACACGACGATGACAGCACCAGCCACCCAGCCTCGTTGCCTCCCACCCCTTCTTCTCCCAATGCCACAGCAACGCAACACCAATCATTAAATCACCCACCCCCCCTGTTCCGACAATGACTCACGCCTCGTTGCGTTGGCGTTCATCGTAACCCTCGAAGGGCACCAGTCTAACGGTTACGGGCTGGGAAGAAAGGGCCCCGGAGGTAGAAGGGGAGTGGCAGGAGGAGGCCAGGCAGCATGGAAGGGCTAGAACCCCGTCTCCACACCGTGCTCCCGCCGCCAACACCCACTTGGTTTGAGGGCGTGGCATCATCAAAAAGAAATAAGCACACTCAAACCCTTCCGGGATATAATGAAATCATCCAAGGCTGATATAGACACACTCCTTGGGAAAAGAAGGATATGTGCAAAATGGAAAACAAGTACGGAAATAGTGGAAGGCAGGTAAATGGATGGAGAACCACCCGCCCCTGCGTCGGGGGGCCGGATCGAATATGTCCAACACCATCTTAGACGCCAGAGTCCAGACATTCAGCCCTCTACTCCTAGAGACAGAGGGGCTCTAGCTCCGTGTCGAGAGAAAACACACGCCGACCGATACCCAGACAATCCACCCGTCACTTCCGTTGCAAGTTGCAATAAGAAAAAGAAAAACAAGGCACGAGCGGAATCAAAAATCAACTCTTCCAAGAAAAGCGGAAGGAAAACAAAAACAATCCAGCATCTCGAACATGTCACTGCCCGAATCGCAAGGCACCTCCCCCCCTAATGCCCAAGCGAAGAGGCACATATCGTCAGAGGAATGATCACCTCCTCATGTGCGGAAATGCAATATGTCGTGAACGAGGAAGACAACGATGCGTATAGCATAATAAACTCTAGCAATTACGCTTCGACATCATTATCGACGCAATGGCTCGTTCGAGAAGATTTTAGAAAGGCAGTGTCGGTGCAAAACATGGCTCCGCGAAGCCCATATGCGGTCAAAAGGAAGCCCCTCCGTGCAAGGCAACGGGGGTTCGGATGCGGGGTGCATCCGCCGATGCTGATATGATATACAGACAATCCCGAATGCCGTCGATCCTGCTTCCGCCGTTTGGAGGTAAAATAGCTACGGCAGGGGAAGCGAAGGGGGCCGGGATGACGAGAGTCGAAGAAAGCAAAAGCTCGATAGGTCGAAGAGTGAAACAGTGATAAGACAACGGAAAAGAAAGAATAGAAAAATAGAACGGCAATAGAAGGAGACTCACACTTCAGCCAATGCAGCATGCACGGCAGCGCTCCTGACCTTGACGGCGACGACTGGGTTGAGTGCGGCGACGGCGGTTTCAAAGGGCTCGAGGTTTGCGTTTTCGTAGGGGAAGACGCGGAATTCGGGGGTGCCATTGGCGGCGGCTGACGAGGGATGGTTAGTGAGTGGGGCGGCGAACAAGTGTAGATACTCACCGTCAGCCACCCTCAGCGCAACACCGGAGGAAATATTCTCTTCATTAGGTCTGAACCAGGCATCACCCTGTGTCTGGCGGAAGAGCCAGTGGAGAAGGGCGTCGTTGCGGTCGTAGTCCATCTGCCGGGATGGATGTTGTCGTGAGACGGGCGTAAGGCGTGGGTGCAAGGAAGAGGCGGGGGGGAGGGCACGACGCAAGACGTAATAAGATTCGCAGGTGAGCAAGTGCACAGTTGGTGGTATAAGAGCAGAAACTTACAGTTAGACCTGGCAGGAGACGGAGAGGAGGAGGGAGAGCGAAAAATAAACAAACTGGACAGAGAACGTAAAGACTGGAGTGCTTTCGGTGACAGCACCGGTGTCAAGG
Organism: Crucibulum laeve; assembly: GCA_004379715.1. Taxonomy (NCBI): domain Eukaryota; kingdom Fungi; phylum Basidiomycota; class Agaricomycetes; order Agaricales; family Nidulariaceae; genus Crucibulum; species Crucibulum laeve. Next base: position 74,357 of record ML213610.1, on the reverse strand, counting down.
GCGAGACGCAAAAAGAAGAATTAGAAGCAGCTAAACTGCAAATCGCAACTCCAAGAAATACAAAACACGCATCTCAGCGTCGCGTCTTCAAATCTAGATCTGGATCTACTACCTCCGATCACTTCAGATAACGACCGAGTACACGGTGTCCAGGGTCTCGCCATAGATAAGCCACGCTCTCTCAAGTGACGTCACTTCACGCATCATCGTATCGTCATTTTGGGACTTTGCGAGAAAAAAAACATATGCGACCACATAGACGGTGGTGGGGCTCGTATCGAGGGCGCAGACGTGGAAGACGATAGTTGCTGCAAGATATTCAGCAGTCGCAATGACTCTTCGATTCTCGTCCGCCGCAGAGGAGGATCACATCGACAGGGAAGCACGGTCTCAACATGCCTTGCGTAAATTAATCGCAACAAGAAGCAATAAACGACAATGGCTCGGTACCTGGTTGCACTCGGACGGAGGAGATTTACCCAGACAGGGACCGCACCGAGCTAAGCGCCACCAAAGGCCGCTAAGCGATCCCGAGGCCGTTGCTTCGAAGCGAGGCTCCAAATGGAAACAGCCGGCTTCAGTCCGAAACAGGGAACAACGAGATTGTGTCATGCCAGCCTCGCGTTATCTCAGGAGCAAAAGGGAAAAATAACTCGTAGAAAACTCTTCATCATCTAAAAGTTCTCGCCCCGTGTTCCTTCGCCTTCACGCCCTCCGCGTTCCTCTTCACGTCCTGTGTCTTGCACGTCCTCCTCCTCCGTGCCCGCACTGACACCCGCGTTCCGCACTCGCCTCCTCCTGTTGTTTAACAGCCATGGCCTACCCCCGTAGAACCAGCGGATCCTCCTACGCACGCAACCGTGCAAGCTCTGAAGAGGACACTCCCAGCCTCGCTCCCCCGCGCCCCTTCTTCCTCGGCGACAGGTCCGAGCGCACTTCCTCTTGGTCTGCCGCTTCCTCTGCCGAAACTTCCATTGACCCCGCCTCCGACTCTGAGAGAGAGCAGACCCCTCCAACCTTGCCCAACCGTGTACCTCCCATCCCCACCGCACGTGTAGCCCCAGGACGTAACCATCGCCGCCGCTCCTCAATGGCGAGTGCAACCACACCCGCAGGCGCCTTACCTGCTACTGTTGCAGGCTACGCTCAAGTCGACGCAGCAGCTCCAGAGAGCACAGTTGACCACTCGGATTCAGGTCACTGGTCCCCCAACTCCCTCTACCAGGACGCACCCATTCCCTCCCCCACCACTCCCGGCAGCTCTGCCCTTATGCAACCCGCCCGTCCTCCGCCTTCGTCCTTTGCATTCCCCTTCCAGGCTTATCCCGGCAACCCCGACCCCGGAACCTCCATTCCAGGTGTCTCCCGCCGCCGCTCCTCCCTCGAGAGCGTCCCAGGAGGGTACCACCCGCTCTCCCATTCTGGCTCCCTCGTCGACTTGCGCAAGCCCTACCCACCGTTCATGCAGCACGGTGACGGCTCAGGCTCAGTCACCCCACCCAACGGAAGCTCCAACTCGCTCTATCGTAACAGCGCCGCAGGCAACATGATGTCAGGTGTCGATACCGGTGCGGGTAACGGCGGTGCCATCCCGCGCACCAGCAGCACCCAGACCTTCCGCGCCCCCTTCCTCTCCCCCGCCTCGCGCCCGACCTCTTCCTTGTGGGCACCCCCCTCATACAGCCAGCAGCTCATGTCCAACGGTAACGGCGGAGTCTACTCTCCTAATGCCTCTTCTTCAGCCCTCCCATACCCTGCCCTCCCCAAAAAAGCACCTCTCCCGTCCACCCGCCTTGCAGCCCCCATCGCCAAATCAGACAAACCTTGGCTCGCAAAGCCCGACCCGCGCGCCCGACTCAGCTGGTGGCTCACTCTCTTCTGCATCTTCATCGGCATCGGCGGCGCAGCCGTGCTCTGCTGGCAAGGTGTAGCCTCCGTGCAAAAGATTGACCCCTCCCGGCTGTGCTCCGTCCTCAACGAGGACTTTTCCGGTTCCTCCCTCGACGAGTCCGTCTGGAACCGCGAGATCGAATTGGGCGGGTTCGGAAACGGCGAGTTCCAAATGACCACAGGCGATTCAGACAACCTCTACCTCCAAAACTCCCAGCTGTACATCCACCCAACGCTCACCTCTGATAAAGTGCAGAACGTCTTGGACGGAGGGAACTTTACCCTTCAAGATTGCACGCGCACAGACAACCGCACCGCGTGTTCTGCCTCGTCCTCCAACTCGAGGGGTACCGTCATCAACCCCATCCAAAGCGCGCGCATCAACACCAAAGGCAAAAAATCCATCCGCTATGGCAAGGTCGAGATCAAAGCCAAGATGCCCAAGGGCGATTGGCTGTGGCCCGCCGTATGGATGCTGCCAGAGAACAACACCTACGGCGCATGGCCCGCATCTGGCGAGATCGACATCATCGAAGCGCGCGGGAACGGTCCCGACTACCCCGCGCAAGGATCCAACTTCATGCGCTCCACGCTCAACTACGGCCCCATCCCCGCTGTCATCAAGCAGATATTCGGGTGGCAGAGTCTCAAGCGCAGCAGCTTCGACAAGGACTTCCACATCTATGGCTTGGAGTGGGACGAGCAGTTCATGCGGTTCTATGTCGACTCGAGGATTCATGCCATGTTGGATTTGAACTTGAAAGCCAAGAAGGATAGTTTCTGGGAGAGGGGAAGTTTCCCGCAGACAGCGCAGAATGGCTCCGCACAGGTGGTCGTTCCGAACCCGTATGAGAACAGGCCGAATTCCGCACCGTTTGATCAGCGTAAGTCCTCTCGTCGCCGCACACAATTACTTCACACTAATCCTTTTTTTTCCCATAGCATTCTACCTAATTATCAACTTAGCAGCAGGTGGCACTTCGGGATGGTTCCCAGACAACAAGGGCAACAAGCCGTGGTTCGATGGCTCCCTCACCGCTATGCGCGACTTTGCAAAGGCCCAGGACTCTTGGCTCCCGACGTGGCCCAGCAGCGCGGAGGATCGCTCATTTAGGATGTGAGTTCAATTTTTTTCATTTCGTTTCGCGGTCAATTTTCCCCTCGTTTATTTTGATCTGCTGCTCCTACTCGCCTTCAAACCCGTTATCATCCCCGAAAAATCGGAGGTTATTTCGCGTTCACAGACGAAGTCTATTTTCTCTCCCTTATCTCCTCCTATCCCCTTCAACTTCAATTTTACTGACTGACATTCATTCTCTCCTAGTGACTACGTCAAGATGTGGGAGCTGTGTTAAACACCCCCTCTGTGTCTCTGTGTCTCTCCTCTCTGCCCCGATCCACAGGCAATAGCACCGACGACTCGCAATTACGGACTCAGCGATTCCCCTTCCCCTTTCTCCTCTCCCATACCCTCGTGGATGTGAATACGATATCGATACCGATGTCGGATATTCGGCTAGACATTCCCCATACCCCCGAACCATCATAGTAGTAACTTAAAGTAGCATTACAAGTTTAGGACTCTTCCCCTCCTCTTTCTTCATGCTCTCATGCAGCAGTACACACGCATCTCACGTCTCGGTTTTATTTTTGGACACGATTTCCGTTTCATTGTCTTGGTGACTCGCACGAATGAACGAACGAACTCTCTTCTCCTCTTCTATCCTTTGTTCATTCTCCTCCACCCTTCATCTGTTGTTTTACCCCCCATAGACGTACTATATCGCCACCACCATATATATATTACATACACGCACCCCCGGTCCGTTGTTGTACACGTTCTTTACTTCTTACCTTCATTCAACCTGCTCCTACCACTTCAGACTTCATCCTTTATATATATACATACATTCAATCCAGAACCAATCCAATCCAATCCATGATTACATTCCATAGTCCTCCTCAGTACATTCCATGCCATTCTCTCAGCACACCGATTCTGATTGTATATACCCTACCTTATCATGCGCTTTACGCCTTTTGTCAATGATCTTGAACGTTATTTTGCACGTTTTTACACAGCACTCCTGAAGTAAGCAACAACTCTATGGGGGTATGCTACATTCAACGATGCGCGACTATACCCTATGCTATGACTTCTAATGAGGTGCAACCTTATTTAATGAACCACACGAAGACATCGAGTGAGAAGATAGTCGATACAAGGCCCTTGAGACGTGAGGCATGGGGCATCCATCCGGTCAACCACCAATAAAATAAGTTTACTCCTTCACTGTAACTACAACTCGAATAATAACTCGAGTATTCTAACGCGAGGCTCGTACAGGCTCTCATCCCGGCCACTTACTATTCAATTCCAAACTTCAAAGTGCCGCTCTATTTTTAGATTAAGTATAATTCTCAGCGACCGCGGCAGTTTACTCAGTCTAGCTTCGTCTGAATCGCGATCCATGTAAATTACTCACTTACAAGTTAACCTTCATCTGTTCGATCGTTCAAAATACTAATCATAATAGTATTCAACCTTCAATAACAGCTACGCTCGATCGTCGCAAATTACACTCTCGAGTAATAGTGCTCGGATTGTGGTTCGCCTTCTTCATCCTATCAGCCTTGATAGACTGCAAGCACACTAGTAGCAAGGCAGCTTCGCCTTTCTATCCACATAAATACTATCGTAGAGCTTAACATTGCGGCTGTCATATCCACCGACTCACAGTTCAAATTAAATTGCATTTAGGAAGGGCAACTGACACTGATATGCTAGCAGGTCGAAGGCTCCAAGCAAGTCATAATAATATCATCACCTGCCATTTCGCACTAGCTTATCAAACTCCACCCCAAGCTTCGAATTCTGTACCCCACAGTATCCTGCAGGATTTAATAACCAACCCACATCGAATTATAGGCATCTCATATCGGATGTGCCGTAATTCAGACGACGCTGAGCCATATTGAATTAATGAGCGTCATTGTGTGCATGTCTTGTCATGCCAGTTGGGGGAGGAAGTAAGTCGGACGGCGCTGGTAGAAGCAGAGGTCCTCGGAGACAAAGACGGAGTTTTCAACACACACGAAATGCGTGTGTAAGAAGTCAGATATCATGGATATACCTGTCGTACCCACCATGCCCGTAAACTCCACCAGGTGGTTTCGTACAGTGCATTGAATAGGAACAACCCCACCGTCGTATGACATGAATAAGAGTAGTGGAAGATATTTCTTCAGCGTCGACCAGAAATAACAACTCCAGGGACGACTCCAGCGCTGTAGGATATTTATATTTCAAGATGTAAAAACCAGAGACACCGGTCTCCAATTGTATTCAGTACAGCACTCAGGATAAACAGAGGAGCAACTGCGGGAGATCGCGTGCCCTCTTCCAATCCCTGAGAGCACTCGGGAGCGAAGGTGAGTAAATGGGCGGGGGCTATCATGGGTAAATATATTATACGGAGACTTTATGGTATTGGAGATGGGCTACGCATGGCGCAGATAAGCAATTTTATATAAACACCTGGGAGAAACCGCTCAACTACGACGTAGTTGCGTCACCTCCCCACGCCAGAGTAAGCTGGCGCAGAGTTGGATATCCCAATGATGGGGGCGACATCAGAAAATGCCGTTATCGTGAAAGATGTGTTTCACGGTACAAAAGGTCCGCTTGGTGAACATTTTCGCAAAACGGAAAGAATTCTGCGAATGCGCACTTATCATGATCCATGCATACTGACAGTATAGTCTGCGCGACGGAGAAGTCGGAGATTGCAGTGACAGCAAAACGTCTACGACTATCACAAAGTACGAGTTGGGGTTAAGCGCCAAAGGTTGTTTGACTCGCAGTGAGAGAATCCATAAAAGGCACGTTAGATCAAATTCGAATGGCTGAAAAGGGTCGTGATGAACACACACAACAGACAGAAAAAGGTGGTGATGTCGTAAATAGTGCTGAAAACGCGAGGATAGAAGGGGGGCAACGTTATCGTGAGTGATAGACAATAATATCCTTGATAATATCCAACAAATAGGTCTCCGGGGTCTCGAAGAACCGCTCCAGTGCTTCTCTCCATTGTAAAGATTCGTCCTTCAGAATCCTTAAATCGTTTTTGGGTCGGGCTTCCCGGAATGCGATATGAGGGTGATAATCACTGATTTTGCGCAAATCCTGTGGACGAGGGCAAGTGAAAGGAATACGGATCACCATTACAGGGGAGTGGCCGGAATGCGGTGGATTATCCAGGTATCCCGGTGGGATACAAGACTGACATCTTCTGTGGCGAGTAGACTCTTTCAGGCAGTGAACATGCCTTCGAGGAGGCCGGTGGCGAGAGTGGAGATGAAAATTTGCAGAAATGGCGCTAAGGGAGTTGTTTAGCTTCTCATGCCGTACAATTGTTGTTGACAGTTCAAAGAATCTATGTGATCGTTGACCAGAGGCTTTAGAACAACAAAATCGATGGATATTGCAGTGAACATAGAGCGAAAATGATAAAAGTCGACGCCGCTTGCGATGGCCGTGACGAGAGTGGTCTCCCTGACATATCCGAGGCCATGCACATCGGTGCTTTGTATTCGGACCAGCCATTCCGAGCAAGAAGTACAATGCTTCAGGAGATGAAGCAACCAAGTCAGTTCGGAGAGGGATCTAGACTGTGTGTCCAGGGCGAATGAAGGGCTTCCGAGGGGGAGAATACGAAGCGGAACAGCCTTGGGGTGGACTCATGTCCAGCCGGCATGCGTCGAGGGCGGAACGTTAGACCTGATTTCTCCCTATTTCCTTCGCATTTATCAACCCAATGTCCTGATACACTTGGTATGAGGAGGCGGATATCATATTTTGGAGCACGCTGCACCTCATCTCGAGTTCGAATTCGCAACCATTTCGTTCTATGGCGGTGAATGGTCGGATTTTGAGACCATTGGGGATGAAGAAACGAGCATATCAATTTTGTCGGCCACGGACTTATCGATGCTTTTAGCTGTTACAAGCAACTTGAATAGCGCGACCTGACCAGAAGGTGTGGTACAAGATGGACGGTCGCAAAGTGGTTTTACTGGACATTTTAGTGCCGTCCAAGAGTAAGACGGGTCAACGGCTGTGATGACATCTATATCCGTTTTCCCACGGTCTTCAGGCTCAGTCGGCGTGCTCGCAATCATTGACATCGACCACAGCACTCAGCTACTCCCCAGCGAGCTATCTCGCTATTTTACTTCATTCTACTCTACTAATATACATTCAATACCATGGCCTCAAGAGCTCTTAACGACGATGAAGTCCTCAACGAGATGAACAAGATGGTATGCGTAACATCTAACTCTACGCTCCATCCATTCCATGATCCTACATTCTAACCTCCATTCTTTCCTGTTTATAGGTTGCTTTTATCAAGCAAGAGGCACTCGAGAAAGCTCGTGAAATCCGAGTCAAGGCCGACGAAGAGTTCGCGATCGAGAAGGTCTGTCTCCTCGCGTTCCAATACATCTAAAGCAGAACTCAGACTATCCGTTCATCTAGGCCAAACTTGTGAAACAAGAGCAGCAGGCTATTGACGCGCAATATGACAAGAAGCGCAAGGGTGCGGAGGTCGCTCAGAAGATGTACGTCTTCGCTATCTCATCCACAACATCTCACAGCAGCGTTACTGGCTGGTACTCACCCACTCATTATCCAGTGCCCAATCAACACTGACGAACAAGTCCCGTCTCAAGCTCCTCCACCGCCGCGAAGAGCACCTCCAAGATCTTTTCTCGACAGCCCGTAACTCTGTCGCATCCCTCGCTCAAAAGGAGGACAAATACGTCGAGTTCTTGCAAGGCGAGATCGTACAAGCGTTTCTCCAGATGTTGGAGCCTAGTGCCACTATTCACTCGCGGAAGTCGGATGTAGAGGTGGTAAAAAAGGCTGCTGGAGAGGCTGCGAAGCAGTATAAGGAGATCAGTGGAAGGGATATTGAATTCGATGTGGAGGGTACCTTGAGCGATGATAGGCACGTTACATTTACCTTTCACTACCTGCAAACTCTGAGATTTGGATGATAGTGCTGGTGGTGTTACCCTTATAAGTGGATCAAGACGCATCACGCTCGATAACACGCTGGACGAACGGCTGAGATTACTGGAGGACCGCGTAAGTGTTACCTATCTCTCCATGTCCCCGTCTGACACTCCTTGCCATTTACAGATGCTACCCGAAATCAGGAAAGATCTGTTCGGCGCTAATGAGAATCGTAAGTTCTACACGTAGCCTGCTTTCATAGGTCGCCTTGTTATGATGGATTAAGGACGCGTTGTAAATGAAATACCCAATATAAATCACGATTATAATAATCATGGTGGCGATCCTGTTGAGGCTATAACTGCGTATTCCGCTTGCAGGAAAGTGCAAACCATTGGAAGCATTTTAGTGCTGCAATCCATCCACATTAGGTCAACGATGGTTTAATTTAAGACGTTCCATCCTCTCGAAGCGACTTCCATTCGTTGTCATATGCTCACGATGTGCATAATACACCAGCATATCAGGTCGATCGCACAACGTCCTTCACTGAGATCTTCGCAGGTTGTCTATCTCGGCTCGACTCGTACACGCAGTGCCCGAACCATGGCTCTACCGCGTCCGAGTCGTTGAAGGTTGGTCATTAGTGAGTAAGAATGAGAATGCACTCTTCTATGCGTCGACTTTTATCTCCACTTCTGATTTGCCCTTACATAGGATCTAGAATAGAGAAGCTTATCTCCTCGGATTTCTACATCACGGAAGTGTTCTTTGAATTAAAATAATTAATTAGTCGTATATAGTTTGGCAGAAGGTGCAATCATTTAGGCTGTTAAAGTTATAACTGTGCTCAACTTCTTCATGTGGTTAGCGATGATAACAATTATGTCTCTTTCGCCGTGGCGAGGTAATGATGAAGTAGAGAAACTCTTTCTTCACTTCTCGGTACCGTTTTGCATTCGAACTCAACTGGAGTTCTATACGTCCAATCAAAGTCAGTTAGATGCGGTCGATAAGTCATGCATAGAAATGAACACACCGTATGTGCGCTGCGCCGGTGTATTCAGGCGTCGGAATTTTTTTGCCATCGATAGGCTGTATATCAAAGACATGGAGAACTTGAGCCATGTTCAGTAAGATCCAAGCTTGTGCGAATTGTATTCCAACGCATGAACTAACATTGATGGAGGGTCCAGTGAGCTTATTTCATAGCCGTACAATTGCATAGCTCACCGTCTACCGAGTCCAAAGCTCAAGTTTTCAGGATCAAACTGAGTTACTGGACCAAGTGAGGAATCAAAACGTTCCGGCTTGAATAGTTCGGGAGATGGGTAGTTCTCGGGATCATTGAATATTGCCCTATCGGAATCAGTGTGAATAATCTGTGGCCTTCCTGGCTATAAATATCTGATTTCTTACCATACATTGACCATAACACATGTGTTTTTCGGGATGAGATATCCGTTGTAGACCTGAGTTATAGGTAATTAGAAGAAATCCTCCATAGTTGCATAGATAAACGTACATCATCTCTTTCTAGGCTATGTGGCAGAAGCGGAGCCACTGCAGTTACACGAAGAACTTCTTTGAAAACGCATCGTAAATATGGAAGCGAATCGATGTCTGCCATGTTTGGAATCCGGTGTGAACCGACGACACGGTCTACTTCTTCCTGTGCTTTCGCCTGGATCTCAGGATGGTGCAGCATCATTAAAAAGAACGTCCTAGTTGCCGATACGGTCTACATCAATGAAATATTAGTGGATATCGGTCGATGATAGATAAATTACCTACTGTGTCAATCCCAGCAGCATAGAGACTTCCAGCGGTAACCATTAGATATTCGGCATTTTCTCCGGCAGCGGGTTGTCCGGATTCATCAACAATATCGCCAGCAAGCCATGATTTTTCTGCCGTGCCGTTTAACTTGAAAGCAACATGTCAAAAATGGTGTAGTTATACGATGATAGCACAGAAATGCGCTCACCACATCCTTCAAGACGTTTGCATATGGCTCCGAAATCAGATTATTCGTACTAATTCTTGCCTGCGCCGCCCAACGTTTAAATGAAACGCCGGGTAACCATGATGGAAGGTGAATCACTAGAAGGTATTTAATGGGTTTCAAGGATAAAATATGAACCGCAAGTACTCACGAGAGGGGAAAATATCGCACATCCATCTACCAGGCTGCATGGCCTTAGCAGTCAAGTCGCATACATGCTCAGCGCGTGCAATATGTGGATCATCCTCCGGTAGACAATGAATGCCATAAAGAAGTCTCAACAGAATAGTGCCGGTATGCCTTGAATAATAAGGTCGGTATTCCCAACTATGTAGAAGAAATATATAGACTTACGTTCGAATGTGATGTGAAGACCTTTCAGGGTCATCCAGCATTGATTTTAAAAACAGCACAGAGGCGTTGTTGAGCGCGGGCCATATTTCCTGAATGGCCTGCTTGTTCATCCATGAATGCGCAATTCGACGGCATTCTTTCAACAGCTTTCCGGCCTTGGCAAAGACAATCGACGTTCTTGTTTTCCCTACAAGTTCTCCTGCCATAATCTATAAGGACGCTTCAGCACGAATACTTCACTCAGGTTGTACAGCGATTGTAACCACTTACCAAAGGTGGCCTGGTGTTGTAGATTGCGGAGCGCTTCTCAAATAAATCGAGAGCTGGTTTTATCTCGTTAAGTATGATAAATTGCCTTCCTAACGTATGGAAATATACGATGGGTCCTGTAGGAAATAATATCGTGAAGACTTGCCAAGATACTTTAATCATTGACACCCACCATACTGCTGCTTCCATTCATAAAACTTCTTGTAGGAGTTAACGAGTGGAAGTTGATGGAGATTTCCAAGGAGAGGTATCCCTTTCGGTCCTGAAAACCAAATTGATATACAACTCGAGAATGAGCAGGATTTAAAGCACTTACCAGGTGGCAACGGTAAGGTGCTAGGTCGGAGCCAGATGTAAAGTAACAAGCCGGCAAGACTTAGCAAAGGTAAGTAAGTCGTGTAGTACGACATGACGGCACGGGTAGCGTGTGGCAAGAGAGAAGCTATGTCGTTGATCTGGTAACTGAGTATTTATAGGGTGTGATATGTTAATCATCTACGTTCCTCCAGGTTCTTCCCTGTAGCGCTCGCAGATTACCTTGTGCTTATAGAGCATGATCGCATCACATCACAAACTTGGTATCTGCAAACACCTGTGAAACAAGTGGGAGGCGCATCACCGGTTTGGATACATACATATCACCCCGAATATCAACATATAGCACGATTGGTCAACAAAAGTCCATGTTCGGCTTGACGTAACTGCGAGATGGTAATATCTTGGTAATATCGCCAAAATATGGCCTTATCAGTGATACTTACACTGGAAATTTTGATTCTTGCATGACTGTGATCTAGATAATATTAGTTCCCTTTGTTTAAATCATGATTGCACTGCCGGAAGATATGGATACCGTAGTTGAGCGTAACATTTTTATCCAGTTATCTGTCGGACAAACGAACAGTGTATTTCAGAGAGCAGAATGGCATGTGCTAAGTTGGTTGCGAAAGAAACGGATGGATTAGCCCCACAGAAGTTGAGTACTATGGTTCATCAGATTGTTCGGATACTCACTGTCACTCAGTCAAATGACACACTGGCAAAATCACGCATCATCAGAATTTTCATAGTCCGACAGACTTGAGCTCGTCGCGTCCGTCAATTCAAATTCCACTGTTCCGGCCAACGGCAAGCGTGACATTTCCTCTTTATTCCTACGCTTAAATCCTCATTATTTTAAAGAAATTTGGCATATTCAGTGTTTTGTAGCATATGGCAGGTAGTATACAAAGTTTGGAAGCGATAAGACTTGGGGGAAGCGGTCGACCTCGAAATTTGTGTGATTGACTGATTGTTCGAACATCTGATGAACCATATGTACTTAGTACAGTGTTGACGTACGTGGTTGTCCGACGGCTGTCGGTGTTCCGTGTTAATTGCTGACTGCAGGAATAATTTACTATCGTCGAAAGCATCGTTGTCGACCTAGGCACCGGCTAGAGAGTAGGAATATATATATAATATAATCCAGAGAATACCTGTATACCTAGAAAACAAAAGAATAAAAATGCGAGGTGGCCTCACGTCGGTCCTAACAAGCTGTGAAGGGAACTGCTAATAGAATGACGAAGTGCTGAGGGAGTTGGATGCAAGATAGTGCGATAGAGACCGGAGGACGAAGGCTGAGGAGCGGGCGGACGAATAGACGGACGGAGGAGACGATGAGTGCACGACGGGCACGACAAAGACGATAGAAGATGAGGGAAACTGCTAGAGAAAACGCTAAAATAGTTGCTCGATCGCAACTAGAATAGCTCGACAACGAGAGCTCGGAAAATTATGAAACGAAGACGGGGAGAGACGTAGGAAGGTGAACTAGGTGATGCAAAAAGACCGGAGACGTTTGGCGTTAACGTCGTTGAAAGCGTCGCGCTTTAGCGAAGAGGTCGAGTTACCGAGCACCTGAGATCCAAAAACTTGAATATATTCGGTAAAATCGAAGTATTTGGCTGAAGTATGTAGGAGAGCGATTGAGTACAGAGGAGGGGGAGAAGAGGGGATTCTGAACTAATGAACTACGAAGAAAAACTACGATCTTTAAGTATGTAGAAAGGTCATAACAAAAAGAAGTAAAGTAGAAGTAAAATGTACAAAAATGAAGTAAAATGGAAACATGAGCGGCTGTAGACACCAGACTCGCTCATGGGACCCGATTCATGTGGATAGAACTACTCCTATGTCTAATAAATACTTAGATTGTCTATAAAATTTGGGATTTTGGGTTTAATTTTGTGGAATTTGTGTATTTGCGATGTCATCCGTTGTTCCGAGCTCAAATAACATTGCGGAACGATTTTGAAGCTTCTTGATGCGTTCCGAACCTTCCCCGACGATTCCTAGTCGAAAATAGATATATTGAAGTCGATTTAGCGGCGGCAGGACCGAGTTTCCGAGTACAGAGCCGTGCGAGGCTCGTCATCGTTCTACATCGCTCTAAATCGTTATCCATTCAAGCTTCTCATTGCCAGGATTAATGGGTCATGCAATTTGAGGCGCATTATCCCAGCTTATTCATGAAAGGATTAACAGACTAGACAGACTGCATAGGCACTCATTTAGAGATCGATATTTTGGGACTGATGTACGATCTACAGTTGCACAGCAGATAACTTGAGCGATCTCTACATTCGTAGTCTTTAATTTGAGGGATTAACCTAAGATCGATTTTCGCCTGTGACATGCTGGATGCCGCTGCGGGTTGATTAACCTTGACTGTTGCGAAAATCATCATCATTCAGTAATGATCCGATTTGAGTGCTATAGGCTCACTATCTCATCATAAGGAACCCGTAGATCCATATACTATAAGATAGTACATACAGAATATTCTTTATCTTCCTTGTGCTATTTTCCTCAGGAGGCAACAAAGTCTCTTCGAGTAAGCCGCAGAGGAACCTCGTCGAGACTCAAAGTTACCATAACTTTCACATCATATAATTTCCGCCGCCATGATTCTTCAGTCATACCTTTCTTTACCAGCGGCTCAATTTTCCAATCGCGCAAAAGCATACAGAGGAAGCACACAGCTTCCACTGTGGCAAATTTACGGCCGATGCATGAACGTGGACCTTTATCAGGATGTTTTAGCCAGTGCTTGGAGCATACGAGGATAAGAGGAGCGCACCAACGTTGAAAGCAGAGAAGCTTTCCGGTTGATCGGATACTCCATACCATCTCGAAGGGTTGAACTTTTCGGGTTCACTGAAATATCGGGGATTATAATCTACGAAATTGTAATTCAAATAACTGCTGAGGATGATATGAACACAGTACAATATACGTACGAAGTGCAGGCATGTCGACCGTTAGCTGAGGTATATAAAGAATCAATGCTTGTAGGTAGGCGTGTGATATAGGACATACTTGAACGTCTTTCTCTAGCAGAAGAGATGCACTACCGTGCACCTCTTGGGGTGTGCTGAAGATGGTATCTTCTGTCGTTATACGAACAGCAAGATGTGCTGTCGCTATGTCATCGACCCTTCGTATTAGACACTTGGTAGATATAGTGAGGGCCCTGGACGACTTACGGTACATTCGTAGTGCTTCCTGAAATGCAGCTTGGGCTTTTTTCAGCTTGGAGAAACTTCCAAACTCCTAAGAACAATTTTTTAGACTCGCATACTACGTGAAGCTAGGGGACGACTGACTGGATTGTGGTCGAGGCCAATCACCTCCTTAATTTCCTCCATGATCTCCTCTTGAAATTCTGGATAAGCTGCGAGCATAACGAGAGTGCTGGATATGGCTTGACCCGTTGTTTCTATAAGATTCATGTTTGGAAGAGTACTTATAGCATCAACATATCATTACTTACCATGGCCCGCATGCAACATAATAAACATGTTGCCAATCTGAAAGGGAGAATATGAGTGATTGTTGGCGACTATCATCAAGGAAAAGAACCCACTACTTCGCTATCTTCCAATGAAAGTTTTCCCTGACTCTCGTTCGCTTCGACCAATAACGTAAATAGATCACTTCTTGATTGACTACTGTTCGAATGAACTTCATACTTCTTCTGCGCAGCTTGGCTATACAGGAATTGATTCAGGGCCTCCGATGCTTGCTTAGCCTTGGAAAATCTGCTATAATCTCAGAGTGCGCCTGGACATGATATTAAGGATAAAAACAGACGCAGGTAGAGGGATATGCAACATCCATTTTGGGAGGAACAACAAAATATTTGTAGAGTTAATGACAGTGTGGATTGCCTCGTGTGCTGACATAATACCGTCCGGCGATCTCGGGGGCTCACTCCAGCTTAAGGGAAAGTCGAAAATGCACCTTCCAATTATCAGAAGCGCCAGCTGGGCCGAGAATCAGATAGCGCAATATAATCAAAGGAATTTGAAATGAACTTTTAATGTTTGTTTTTGCATATCCTCTACGTGTATGATGTTTTCTGAAGACCACCGCTCGTCGACTACCATCTCATGATATAATTGACAGCTTTGATCCCATACAAGCTCATACCTAGGCTAGATTAACTTCTAGGACTCGTACCATGCAACTAAAATCACGCACAGTTCGTTAGAAAAAGCAGGGCCAATAATGCGCCTGTGTTTTCTCCACGCGTCACCATTAGCTGAGAGAAGGTTTTGGCCCCACACTCTGCGTATTTATGTTAGCAAACGATTCACTCCTGCATCGAAGCTAAAACGTACGCAAACACATTGCTCGCTGACTCTGGCTTCTTAAAACCAGCGTTGGTCCCTAGAACGAATTGGCGAGCCACCTCTGGGTTTCTGGTGAAGATCCCTGGAGATCCCCAAAGAAATGGAACAATCGAGATTGTGTCATTGTCGAACTCCTCGTATACTGATTTTATTAAATGGTTAAATGGTTAAACATGTGCTGTATGTCGTGATTTACGTCACTCACAACACCCACGCCATTTCCACACAAAATCAATCCCTAGGTTCCACCATGTAGTCGGGAATATTTGACCTGGGAACGCGTATGGCTGAAACATAACTATTTTTCCAGGAAGAAAATTAACAGCCTAGAATTGGAGCCGCGATGAGCTGGGCGAAAAAAGTTAGAACAATAGAACAGACTCGTAGGCCATCGGAAAATTTCTTCATCCTCCATGCAAAGAAGAGAACCAAAGCAGCAAGAATTACGGTCCAAGGACCAGGTTTAAAACTGTGCATGACGTCGAGGCACAGCATAATCGAGGTGAAAGTGTTGAGTACGATCGAAGATCTGAATTGCAGATGTATGAAAAGAAGAAGGGCAGATGAGAATATTCTTTCAAGGTGGCTGTTGCAAGGAAATCCATCGACCATATATAGCACTTGATTTAAAGACTAAGTCTAAAGATGAGGGAATGCATCGTAGAATCTAGATACGCATCGCAGGATTTGGACTTGCCATCGGAAAAACCAGACATGTATCCTATAATCAGGGCCTACATCGCATAGTTTAACAGACGTTTTCGGGCATAGAAGAGCGCAGATGATGAGAATGCTGACTTTAGAGTGACGCAACGCTTGAGAAACGACTCCGAACGGTAAATTCAGTCGTCTAGATAGCAGTTTAAGTGTTCCGAATGTTGCCTCGCTGACCGTCAAGCAGATATTTAAACGCTCATTGGTGGGATGACCTAGCACGCGACACCGCGATGCTCTTCTTGTGAGTCCTAAGGAAGATCATCCAGGCCTACGTGGTAATATTTGATGCACAGACTGGAAGTAAGCGGTTCAAAAGGGGGAATAAAGCCGCCGACGAGAGCAGGAGGCAAAGTTTAAGTGAAGCTATTTCCAAGACTCTGCATCGTGGTTGGCCCGAAAGTGATCCGTTTCAGACCATCGTATTTGGATTTGTTGTTTTTAGAGCCCTTTAGAGTTTGCGTCTCGCAGCCGAATCCCGATAGAGTTTCAATCTAAACTTGTCAACTACGGACGTTTCACAGGTCCGCTCTTTCGTCACTTCGTGTCCAATGGTTCTCATTTCTGGGATTCGGAACAAGTGTGAAATATAAGCTACCAATTTTCCATCAGAAGAACAAGCTACTTTCATGATGATCTTTAGGTTCGTGGATGAAGGCTTGCCAGTACACGCAACAGCAGGCTTGACAAGAGTCGCTAGAGGATAACAGTTTGCAGGCATGCTTCGAAACAGTGAACTCAGTAACCGCCAAAAGTGTCCCGCAACACTCGCAAAATGAAGATATTTTACCGAAAATTTCGGGTGTCCTTACAACCCTCAAATGCAACATGTCGCCTATCAACGCTGATATGAAAACAGATGCCAAAATGTTTAATGAACTCCCCTATTCTCAAATTCAATGTTCATTCGATAAGCTCTCAGTTAATTCGATGAACGCCAACGGTCAGTCACCGAAATTATTGACGATGGTCGAAAAAGGTCCCCGTTTTTTTTTTAACCTGTAAGGTTTACACCCAAAATGATACTCGCGCTCTAACATCGTTCAACCTTTTCAGAATCGCTGGGAAAGGATATGCTTCTACACACTATGTCACTGCTCTAGATATCAACCTGAAATATGACGCACTCGGGACGATAGCCACCTGGTAAGACTCTGGTAATTGGTTACGGTAAATATATTATGCTGACATCTTGAAACACAGCTTTGGTTGCGCTAGAAGATCCGCTAGCTCTATATGCTCTCTTTAGTGTGCATTAGTTGACCCTGAAACTGTCAGCACTCAGTTAATGGCCTCTAAATTATGACGGCATAGACAGTTTCAATGCCTTCTCAACATAAAATATTTGGGTTGCAACAACTTTTGCTTTAGGAGTGTTGAGACTACTGAAATCAAACCACAGTCTGATGATTCCCCTCGTAAGTTTTGACCCACAAGATTATCACGGGGTCAACCGCTACCACCTTGCAGGTTGATATTGAACAGCTCGTTACCAGCTCGATGCGTACTAGGCATTGAAATAACTATGCCATTTGCAAGACTCCCTGGATCCAACTCATAAAATTATAATAGCGAAGCATTCCATTCATTTGATCTTTTTTCAAGCTCGGATAAAGAGTTGGCTTTATTGGATCATCTAGAAAACTGTCGCAAGTGCATATGTACGCTTTATAATTTATATACCGCACCATGCTAATGCCCGAGTCATCAGCAATTCTGCATTTGCTTTCACTGGTCTTGGTCTTTGGGGTAGAGTCTTTAACTATAACTTCAGCCAAGTGACTTGGACTTTATATGTCTTTAGAGGCCTTTGTCTTCAGAAAATTGTCTTGTACTTTGTCTTTGCAACTTGGCTTGTCTTTATGTGTCTTGAGTTATAGTAAGCCAGCTTTCAATATCAACAAAGAACTTGGAAAAGGCACAAATACTTGAGTGGTATTTTAATATCGAATAATACTATCCGTCTACTCAGGACGTCACTGTCACGTGTATCACGCGACTGAACACGTGCTGTTCTCGTGACGGTTCGTTTATTCATCTAAACATCACGAATCAATTACTTAACCACAATTCACCACCAGGTCTCTCACTATCTTCGCTACTTCCTTCCTCGCCACCACCATCATCACTGCAACCCAACGACAACAACGACGGCAGTGATAGTGACAATGACGCTTCAGCGACAATCATGACAGCAACGCACGAAGCCGTCACAGAAGGCGACAGAAACCGGCTGGGAGAACAGGAGAGGAGGAAGTCGGCTCAAAGTGCGTAACTGCTCACTATGTTAGTGCCCATCCATACCAAGAGAAAACTACAGCCACGGCCCTACACATGGTCTCCACTGCGGCTACACGCATCTGTTATCCCTACCTGCTACATATAGGTTCATCGCTCTCCTCTATTTTCTCACTGGTGAGACTGTATTTCGTTACTTACATGTAGACTCATCATTCTCGGCCAAACTGGGCGGACTTATTCACTACTGATCTCGATACCGGTGTTACTCAATGCAAGGCACGGCCATCCTTGTGGAATCAACGTCTCGATCAACTCAAAGACGAACCTGGGCTATGATCCTGGATGCTACAAATCCATACCAAAAGACAAGGAAAGGTGGTATGAAGGCTGGATGGTGATGATGAGCTGCATGACGTGGAATTTGATAATTAGGTGGATACTTTGACGTACTTACCTATTATAAGTGCTATATGCTTATATGCCTCCAATATCTTTCTAACATGACTATCTATGCTTATTACGTGCAAATAAATAAATATACTTGGTCTTTGAACTGTCTTTTATTGGTGCTTTGCAATATGAGTGTTGGCTATATGTGACTTGGTTAAGTCACCTCGTACTTTCAAAGTCGTGAGCCGACTTTTAAAGTAAATTTGTACTATTATAGTAAATCGACATAGCTATTCCAAGACGTCGTTGACTTTGGTCTTTTATGTCTTTGGTGGTCTTATATGTCTTTCCAAAGACCATAAAAGACGTCTTAAAGCAAATGCAGAATTGCTGATGGAGTATACACCAGATTACAAGACGTCAAAAAAGCTGCACTAAACTCTCAATGGCCGGCAACTTCAGATTCAAATAATAACCAGCGAATCAATTTTCAAACAAGGCGCTTCTATCGAGATTCGAACTAGGATAAATGCCAACCGAATCATCTCGGACTTTGTTACTTCACCACTATTTCGATGATCAAAAGCTTAGTTCAAATAATTCAATGGGTATCCTGCATTACGCTTCACATGCATCGTTCAGCTCACTCCCAAGCCTTCAAATCCATACGTGCAGAGCATATTATGCTCTGTACTTATTGTACTGGCATACCAACGTCGTATCAGTCCATTTACCTTATGGTCGTATGTAATGTGCTACATGAACGTCGTTTACACAGCAGATAAATGCCTAACAATACTATGCCGGTAACAATGATCAATTGCGGAACTCGACGTGCTTGTGGAAGAATAAGTGATTAATCATTTAATTTTTCCTATGGGCGGACATATGCGAATCCGGATAACATCAGAGTACGAAGCGAAAGGCTTACCCTGACCGTAGCCTTGATGATTTTTGAGAAATAGTGGTACGGAACACTTAAAAGAGATTCGAACTTGAGAACAGGAGTAGTACAGCGACATATAGTGTTTAACTCTGAGTCATCAGCACATATACTTGAATCCCAACGATTTGACTTGGGTCAATCAAGAGACTACTTCCGAAACTAACTAATCACCTGAATTATAGTTACTGCCCAAGCTCCAACTGAGCCATCACGCATGCGTAACGATGCACCAAGTGTTTTTATTATTATAATTCAGAGCATTTGGAAGAAGTAGTATCCTTGCAACAGGCCCGGGCACAGGTAATGTGTCCGTTCTATCAGTTTGACTGAATCAGAATTCAAACTGATTACCGTAAATAAGGTTAAGTAAATAAGTTGACTTACCAAGCTGGACTGCCTGGGGGGGCAACTTGTTTACAATATATTGCTTTATTCGATGGTACCAATTAAATATAGGCTGTGCCCCAATGGCGAGGCAGTTATCCCCAAGTCATAGTATCCCCATCCTAGTAACTAAAAAGTTCTTCGAATGAAAAATTATGGCATCTATTGTAAATGACTGGGTGATGGTGTTGTGGATAATAAAAATCGCATATCATGACATTTTCATTGCATTAAGAGGGAATCGAACCCCCGGCGGGTCGAGATAATTTACTCGTATCCGAACCAAGATGGCAACGACCCAGGTTACCACTACCCCATTAATGCTGGCGGTGATTGTCAATTCATTAGTAACATCAGGTGTCACCCAAAAACTAGATGAGCTGTGTCGCATAAAAACGTCAAACTTCCTGCGTATGCACTGCATTAAGAGGGAATCGAACCCCCGGCGGGTCGAGTAAATCAGAACTAATCAGACACCCATGGCAACGACCCAGGTTACCACTACCCCATTAATGCTTGCGATGATGAACGATTTGTTAACAAGACTAAGTACCACCAATACATGCCAGGCTGTCGTTTTAAATTCATGAAATTACTATATGAAGCTATGTCGCAGATGAATAATACCATGATATTTGGGGATTCAACATCCTCAAACGAGTTTGAAGTGGACACCATGGGTTGTTCCGTGCCCTGTCTGAATTTACAGCAGTTTGAGCAAATACAGACACCATTCAATTAATTAATTGGTACATTGGTGATTGCAGTCGCACTTCACATTGTACAGTGTACATGGCGGATAACAATCATTAGAAGAGAAGCTTGGTAGATCACTCGTTCGTTTGGGATTTTTGTTGCTTCCTCTGCGGACACCATAGAGATTCTTCGCCACGGGGACTAGGGTCTGAGCATTGAACTTGAAGCATGTATATAGATGTAGGACCATAGCCATTATAAAATAATTTAAATGTACCGATGTTGGTAGCAACAGAAACTCTACCTCCCCGTAACCCGAAGGGTACTCTTAGAATGTGCCGATGTAATTTAAGGGTATGAGGAATAACAATGTCTGTCGTCATGCACTACACAGCATTTCAGCCAAATAAAGACTTCAAAGCTCCTATTCGAGCTCTCGCGTTCTATCACAAAGATCTAGATATATCTACGGGCTCTGCGGCTACATGTACACAATTGGAAAACATGAAAGCAATTAACAATTCATAAGATGTCTAGGATATACTAAAAACTGGGTTCACACTGTTATCAATGCAGTCAATTCGGGCAGGGGCTTCGGGTTTCAGGTCTTCGGTTCAAAAGTTGGTGAGTAAAAAACATAGCATTATACTTGAACATGCATTAAGAGGGAATCGAACCCCCGGCGGGTCGAGATAGTTAGACACTCCTATCCGGTTTCTCAATGGCAACGACCCAGGTTACCACTACCCCATTAATGCTTACGGAATACATACGGAATGACAACACTGGTTGTACATTCATTGCAGGAAATAGATGCCTAAGGAGGACTTTTGTGTCCCGAAGTGCATTTTAAGAGGACTTTGTCTGAGAGAAGTCCACTTTTCGTGGACCCGCCGAGGATTCTTTGGTTTTTGATTATGCTATTCAGGTTGGAAAAGGAGGAAATTCAAGAATCAAAGAGATAACATGCAGAGAGTCAACGCCCATATTTTTGGTGCGGCGAGATTATTTTCCTTGTATGCCTGAACTTCTGAGGGATTTTCCCCAGGAGTTTTATTTTGGGCAGGCCCAAGGCCCTCTGGTCATTATTTCAAATTTCAAGCTAACATACATGGTGGAAAACGGGAATGAAAAACTAAAGTGTGTGATGACCATGCTTCGTGTAGGCCACCTATTTGGAGGCGAAATAAAAAGTTGTGCATCCATCATACCATACGATATGCATTAAGAGGGAATCGAACCCCCGGCGGGTCGAGTTCACTGATGACACCCGGTGGCAACGACCCAGGTTACCACTACCCCATTAATGCGTATTGAGCCAAGATAGTGTGAGCATTACGACGGGTGCGCTGGCGTTGATGATTTTAAGAAGTTTAGGATTCGATTTACACAAACAGACCGCGATTTCACTTATAAAAAGCCATCCGAGCCATCAGTCCTTTTAATATTCAGACAGTGACGATATCCCTCCCTCATAATTAAATCCTAGAAGGAGTAAAACGGCAATGAGGGCAACAATGCGGGGAGGAAGAATACCATCTTACCCAAGTACCGACAGGTCGCCCTCCGACGATGGACCGAATATTATGCAGTGAGAAGAAGAATGGCGAGTGGGGTGTAAAGTAAGTGACAGGGAAGGGTGTAGCGGATGGGCGGGCCGTTAACTCCGTGACGCGTCGCTTGCTGTCCTGCGCTCATTCAAGCTGTTCACTAGGAATCACTCACGGCATACGATAACTCCAGCCCTACACTTGCTTCCCAACCGCGCCATCCTCAATTTTCTCATCCTCTGCGCGTCTGCTTGACCTCCTTCGCGTGCAGAGACCAGTCATGTGCCCCTCTCGCGGGCCTCTCTCTCCGTGCCCCCTGCTGTCTAATCTAATCTGGCTCCTACCCGTGCTGCTACTCCTTCTGCTGCTACATACCACTCCATAACTGCACACATGGTTGTGCTTCATATACCTCAGGCGCTCTGCCTCCCCTGCTTCTTGCGCTTCATTCAAGAAGAAGCTCCATCAACACCGCAAGAGCTCCCCACTCTCCTTGCCTACCTCAAAATGTGGCTCATCCAAGCCCTCCTCGTTCTCTCGCATTTGTTCGCCGCCAGCCATGGCGCACCATCCGGCTTCCCAGCTTCTGGTAATGGCTTGTGGTTCACTACACCAGGCAAAGTGTGGTCGAGAGACTTCTTGCCTGTGGGTAATGGGTATCTCGCTGGTGCGTCTCTCCTTCCGACTCGTATTCAACCTAGCAATCTAACGAAGCTATGCTG
Source organism: Crucibulum laeve (assembly GCA_004379715.1). Lineage (NCBI taxonomy): Eukaryota > Fungi > Basidiomycota > Agaricomycetes > Agaricales > Nidulariaceae > Crucibulum > Crucibulum laeve. The sequence goes on along the minus strand of ML213610.1, from coordinate 51,497 downwards.
CAGCGATGACACCAGGTGGAACCACCCAAGAGGCAACGCAGCTGAACATCGAATCATTGTGGTCTGGTGGACCATTCGCTGATCCTGTGCGTCTCTTCCCCGCTGGCTCTATTCTACCTCACTAATAGGCTCACAGTCTTACAACGGAGGTAATAAACAACCCTCAGAACGCGCCAACACAGCCGTAATAATGCAAAACATTCGACAGTCTATCTTCTCGAGCGCCACTGGGGATATCGATAGTGCGTCATTCCTCTCCTTCCTTCCTTCTCCTTCCCTCTCTCATTTCATACCTTTCCTTTCTCCCAACCGAAACTAATCACCCCTACAACAGACGTCGAATCCCTCGCCACCGACCCCGGCGCATACGGCTCCTACGCCGGCGCCGGACACCTCCTCACCACCCTCAACTTCTCCACCTCCGCGGCCGTAACCAACTACTCGCGGTGGCTCGACCTCGACCAAGGTCTCGCGCGTACGAGTTGGGTGCAAAGTGGGGTTGGGGTCCAGAGGTTCGTTCGCTTCTTCCTAGCTCTTGCTTCTTACTACGTCAATTCTAATGCAACCATAGAACGACCCTCTGTGCCCTGTCAACTCGCTCCTGCACCCTGCACACCACCCTCTCCCCTTCCTCTTCCTCTTCCTTCTCACTTCCAGCAATATCCCACACATTCACACATCTCCTCGAGCCCGACCTCCCTCCACCCAATATCACCTGTATTTCCCCTACCACCCTCTCCGTCCGGGGGTACCTCTCTTCTTTATCTTCAACACCCACTCCCGCCTCACCAACAAGTATGCTCTACGAATTCCTCATCCGGGGCTCCGTCCCCTCTGGCCAAGGAACCGTCCGATGCACGCAATTCCCCGTCCCGTTCGGGTTTCCGCCAAATGCAACGCTGGATATCATCCCGTCTTCCACTAACGGGACACTATCGACACTCAAGGAGGCGTGGATCACTTGGGTAGGCGATACAAATTACTCCCTGCTCGCTGGAGACGCAGCACACAACTATTCATTCGCGGGGCCAGATCCACGGGTTTCGTTGCTCTCCTTACTCGACGCCGCTTCCCCTTCCTCCCCTTCAACCTCGTCAAGCACATTCCAAACCCTCTTAACAACACACACCCGGTCCTATCAAGCCCTAACCCAAAAATTCTCCCTCTCTTTATCTACTGTACCCCAGGTCTCAACGCCTACAGATGAGTTGAAGGCCAAGTACTCCATCGACGCCGCCGGTGGTAACGGCGAAGAAAACAGGTACTTGGAATGGGTGTTGTTCAACTACGGCCGCTACCTCCTTGCATCAAGCGCACCAGGAAGCCTCCCAGCGAATTTGCAGGGCAAATGGGCAAATGGGCTGGGGAATGCTTGGAGTGCTGATTACCGTAAGCTCTTTCCTTTCAATCCATTTTTGACTCCTGCCTCTCAGTTCCTGATACTAACACGCGAAATTTTAAACAGACTCGAATATCAACATCCAGATGAACTACTGGTCCGCCGAGATGACCAATCTGGACGTGACGAAGAGCTTATTTGATTATTTCGAGGTTCGTTCATCTTCGTCTTCCTTCTTTTCCTCTAACCCCAGCTTCTATCTCTTTTTCTTGTTCTCTCTCTTACTTCTTCATTCAACCTTGGATTGTATGTTAACGCTCATCGTCGCACAGAAAACATGGGCCCCGCGCGGTGCCTACACTGCCCAGGTCCTGTACAATATCACTCGTGGGTGGGTCGTGCATAATGAGATGAACGTAAGTAGTTTGATTCATCAAACCTATCGATATAGAACAAGAAACTAACGATGAATACAGATCTTCGGCCACACAGGCATGAAAGCATCCGGGAACAGTGCTGAATGGGCTAACTACCCTGGTTCGTCCTCATTCTTCGTCCTCTTACTTCTATCTATTAACGAGTTGGCTGAATCTAGAGTCCAATGTCTGGATGGTCCGTACCTGTCCACTTCTCCCCTTCCAACTCATTAACAACTGCTCACCATTCAACCCTCTAGATGATCCACGTCTGGGACCACTTCGACTATACTAACGACCTCGCGTGGTTTAAATCACAAGGCTGGCCATTACTCAAAGGCGTTGCGAGCTTCCACCTCGACAAGCTCGTCACTGATCTGCACTTCAATGACTCGAGTCTGGTAGTGAATCCTTGTAATTCGCCGGAGCAGGCGCCTATTACGTTTGGTGAGTGTCTGCTAATGGGCGTGATTTTAGGGAAGATGAGTGGAATGTGAATGCTGATGCGACAGACTACAGGATGTGCACACGCACAACAGATGATCTGGCAGCTTTTTAATTCTATCGAGAAGGGATTCGCAGCGTCAGGGGATAAGGACACTGCCTTCCTTACTGGTTCGTTCGTTTCTTCTTCCACCTATTTGCACCGTAATAATCATTGGAATGCCCTCAGAGGTGCGCGCTAAACGCGCAGCGATGGACAAAGGTCTCCACGTTGGCTCTTGGGGCCAACTACAAGGTTTGTTATTCGACCTTTTCTATTTGTTAACTACCTCATATCCTATTCAACACAGAATGGAAAGTCGACCAGGACTCCCCCACCGACACGCACCGTCACCTCTCGCATCTCATCGGTCTCTATCCGGGCTACGCAATAGCTTCTTACGATCCCTCCATACAAGCTCTTCCGTCCCCCCAAACCGCATATACCAAGAAGCAAGTCCTGGACGCAGTCACTACAAGCTTGATCCATCGAGGGAACGGGACTGGCCCCGATGCGGATTCGGGCTGGGAAAAGGCATGGCGTGCGGCGGCGTGGGCACAGTTGGGGGACGCTGATACATTTTATCATGAACTTTCAGTGAGTTATTTTCTAATAATACTATTAAGGAGGATGATGTGCTGATGGCTTTATAGTACGCTATATTCGAGAACTTCGGTCCGAACTTATTCAGTTTATACAACCCCTTCGACCCGAATCCCATCTTCCAAATCGATGCGAACCTCGCGTATCCAGCAGCTGTTATGGTTTGTCACCTTTCCTTTTCCTTTTCTTACTCCCCCTTCTCATTGTCTACTTTTTCAGAACGCCCTCCTCCAAGCTCCCGACGTTGCTTCCCTCTCCACTCCCCTAACAATCACCCTCCTTCCTGCACTCCCCACACAATGGCCCACGGGATCCATCAAAGGCACGCGCGTCCGCGGTGGAATCACGCTTGACCTTGCGTGGAGTGGTGGCAAGCCCACCAGCGCGAGCATTAAGGTTGATTCGGGGATTACTCCGAGGAGTGTTAAAGTGGTCTACAAGGGGAAGACGCTGGCAAGCTTCAAGACATCGCCGGGGTTGACGAGGAGTTTTAGTAGTTTTTAGGAAGGGTTGACTCGTAGGTGATCACTTCGAGAAGTCGGAACAGATTTATGATGGATGTATGATTGCATTTTCTTGCTTTCTTGGATTTATTTATCTAGTCTTTTACCATGTATATGTAGCATGCTTACTAGTTGTGGATGGATATTCCCATTGTAGGAAGGAAATATATCATTGCATTACGACGTTTCTTGATTATCCTTTCGAATTCATGTTTGAAACTGGAGTGGATTGCAAACAAAGGCTGTCCCACTTTCAGGTACGCAACGATCGGTGCCGTCTGTGTATTACCTACGTACTATTACTTGGACCAGAGCCACCAAGGACCCAATTTACATTCGAACTACTCATCGCCTCCGCAATGCCGCAAAATCTGGATATCACCTTCGATCTGGTCTCTAAAGATGACCTGAAAGACGCGTTGAAGATTGAGCAAGAAGGTTGGAATATTACCGACAACATTCACTTCATCGATGCTCATCAATACGGCAGGCTACCCGCCTGACGAAGCAGCAAGCTTTGAGAGCTTCAGGTACGGCTCTCCTATTCGCTATCTATCTCTCTGACGTCCTCCCAGCCATCGTCAATCGCAAGCAGGCGATCTCTTCCTCGGTGCCTACCTCAACGCATCCGGATCGCGTGAGCTTATCGGTTACACCTGCTCCACGCTCTCGTCTGCAGAAACCTTGACGCACGAATCGATGTCAAAGCATGTGCCGAACTCGTCTTCTGTGTGTATTCACTCGGTTTGCGTTGCACTATCACATAGAAGGAAAGGGGTCGGATTGCGTCTGCTGAAAGAGTATGTCTCGCGACTGGAGGCGGCACGTAAAAATGGACCAGAATCTTATGATCGTATCCTACTTATCACGCATGAGGAGCTCCGTCCGTTCTACGAGAAGGCTGGGTTTGAGTGGCTAGGCAAGAGCAATGTCGTACATGGATCGAAGCCTTGGTACGGGATGTCGAAGAACTTAGCTTCGAAAACATCTGGTATTCGTGCGGAGGACGTTTCAGCTTTCCCACCTGCACAGGTAGAATCCCGAGGTCAACAGCTGCCCCCTGGTCTATGGGAAGCACTACAAAGGCCGTCTCGCAATCGACCGACCACGCAACTCATCTCAACTTTCCGGAATGGCATCGCTGACATTATATCTCCGGATCCGGATCGACAGGGCGTATCTACTAATAAATTCGATCTGTTGTGCCCTCGTCCCGATTGTGGAAGCGTAATTTTAAAGGAAGGAGCAGGTAAATGGGTTGAACGAGCAAGCGTCCAGGTGAGAGCTAACTATTCCTTATTTTATGCGGTTGCCTGATAAATGTATAGATGGAGCCAGCAGACATAAACAACCCCCTTTTACCATCCCTCCCAACCCCGCCCGAAACAACTCAGTGGTGGCTCATCACGCCTTCTCCTATGGCTTTCGAAAATATCGGATTCACCCGCCCTATCGTAGCGCAGAATCCCGGCGGTACGTCTTTGACATCTCATCCCCTTTCACTTCCGTTGTTAATTACAGCCTTTTTAAAGATCCCAAGATGAAATTACTGACATGTGCCGAGTGCGATTTAGGCCCTTTAGGTTGGAGTGAAGAAGGTGGATCAGAGTTTTGGCTGGCATGCTCAAGAGTAGGCTATAAAGCCTAAGGAATTAATTAATTGTATCTTGTAAGAGTAGATAGTACTGTATATCGGACACTTACATGCCATGGATCGTACATTTTTTTTCATCCCATGGCAGATAATCGAATTCATGAGCTATTGACGAGCGATGAGCAGTGAATCATGTCCAGCTCCTTGCATTGAAATTACAAGTGCACATGCCAATATTAACTAGAAGAGTATCAATGAGGAGTATACAATGTAATTTACAACTATCTTTCATACAATCGGCAGTAGGTAACTAATATGAGGTGAGTGCTCAATGGGAAGAGAATACATGCATAAATACAGAATACCAGCAATGAAAGAGAGGATGACGTATGTTCATGCACAGCATGAGTACCAGAAAACCTGAATGGTAGTAGTAGTAGTAGGTAGAATTAACTCCCTGAAACCATCCTAGCTGCCACTCGCACAGGCAAGAATACCCAATACCCCGCGCTGGTTACCAAAGACGAAACTAGGGTATATGGATACGTGACCAGCGAGAGCGTACTCAGAGTTTGCGATGGTAGTAATGGTTCTTGCACCCGAACCTTAAGATTTGATGTACGCGTCAGTGGAGTCGACAGCTCTGAGCGTTCTTGGAGAGGTATAGTTCTCGCGCTACCAACTACGTCTTCTTCCACGATTGTCTCTAGAGGCCCAAACGATGAATTAGAAGGGAAGACGAAGGCCGAAGAGCTGGATGGCGGTGACTGTGAGTGGTGCGAGTGCTTTCGTGGGGAACGTGATCCGAGGGCGGGTGATGAAGGTGAAGAGGGAGCAGGCGTATACACGGAACCACTGTAAAGATTCCTCTGTGGCGGTGAGATGAGCCAGGCAGGAAGTATGCGAGAGATCAGAGAGTGTGTAAGGGCGGAGAAAGCGTTCTTGGTGGATATGCCGCTCCCTAAACGTGTCTGTGAAGGAGGTTTCGACGAAAGGGCGAGTGTATCTTCGAGTGCAAGCACGCGACTCTCATTTCGATCGAATCGGCGCTGTTGTTTTCGTATGGACTTCTCCAACGTGTCAAGAGCGTCATCGATGTAGGAGTAGACTTCCTCGGAAGATCCATGTGTGCGAGATTTCAGCTTCGCAAGACTCTTCTCGAGATTCGCTACCCTGGCCTTCAGTTGGTCGACCTCTTTTGAGCTCGCATTTGCGCCTTCGTCGTCAGAAGATGGTTTTGAAAGGGCTTGTAGTTCTTCAGTGCGCTCACTCAGCCGCTCTGCGAGGTGTGTAAATGGTCGAATGGCTGTTGCGAGCACGAACAAGCCGACGCTGAACCATGTGACGGAATCGTCTCCCAGTAAGGTTCGAGAAGCGTATTGGAGAAGAATGGCACCCAGGAATGGAGACATGAGAGTCATAATAAAGAAGAAAATCTCGAGAGTACGGAGTTGGGCTGCATAAGGAGTTTTGGCTGGTGAACGAGGGTGTACAGGACGAGCAGACTGGTAAAGATTCCATGGAACTATAAGAGAGCACGATGAGAACCATTAAGTTTAATACGGAAAGAGACATACCTTCAATAATTTGGTGCAAGTAGAAAATTAGAAAGAGTACCAGCAGTAGATTCTTGATATGGTCTCCCCCTGTAAGCCAGTTCCCGACAGGCGAGACGAGCGCAACAACCACAGCGAGATCAAACTCATACCACGCACGAGTAGCACGCGAATGTGTCCTAGGAGATACGGGACTCTTTCGAGCACCATAAGAGTACAAACGAGCAGTGTCCACTGACGATCGTGTGTGTTCTCCAGCTCTCTCCTTTCCCTTCATGCTCCCCTTATATTCCGAATCCTCGTTGGACTCCTCGTCTTCCGGGCCCTCTTCGTCCTCCTCTTCACTCATACTCGAATCCGACCGACTCTCGTACCAATCTGTATGCGAAGACGGTGAAAGCTCCTCAGCGTTGTGCTCTGCCGAATAAGCCTTGTCTGCTGATAGCGACTGCGCGCGGTCTAGGAGATGCATGCGCTGGCGAGTTGCCTTTGAAATCATTTCAAGTTGGCGCTAAGAAGCAGTAGGAAGATATAAAGCTAAGCTGTGCTCAACACGAGTGCCATGAGCCAAAGGTGTGGATACTGTTCGACTGTTGGCGGCGTGGATGACGGAGGACGTTAATGAAGCTGAAGATGCGGCTACGGGTACGCAACTCCGGTAGCTGGTAGCCGGTTCCCGGTTCATGGGTTTGGTATGGCACTGGACACAAACTATGCCTCTGCGCTTTCATATATTGCTCTGCAAGTCTTCCAGCGGATGCATCCGCCTCATCTCCTTGCCGTTCCTGGGGCTATGGCTCATCTGCAGGCTCGTCAATTTGTTGTTGAATACGAGCGTTAAGATTACGAGTGAGAGTGATCTGAACTACGCCTGCAGTCATATTTACATTTTTCATGTGGCTGCTTAATCATTTTGATATTTATCTAAGTATGTAGATATTTCGTATATAGGTAGAGTACATTCGAGCATGTACACTATCTGTTTGCCTCATGAGCTCACCGAGGCTAGACGTTCCTTTCGCTTATTTTAACACTTATCGGTTCAGAGACTGCATAGTAAATGTCAAATTATAACTACTGATCCAGTTATAAATACCTGTCCAATGATAGTAGTATTTATGTAAGCCCTGAGACATCCATCCTACCAGCCTCGTATCGTATCTAACTTTCCCAGTCAGATCGAGATGAAACATCAGTCAGACATCTCTCAAACATTACTTACTCAAAGTTGATAGTTTGTACAAGAGGGGACGAAAAAGAAAGAGGAGCATAATTTTACACCACGTGCAATACTTATTCCTGAAAAGGAAAATCATACTATGAGTTATAGTGGGGGACATTGATTTGGGTACTACCCGACTTCGACTTATTGGTCCAGCGCCTTTCATAATTTGTATGTGGATAGATACAAGCTGGGCTTCATCGAATACAAACCATTAGATCTGATCACTCGGACATGTGTTGCCCAAGATATCGGTATTTGTCTCAAGGAGTTATATTGTCTCAAGGACCGCCAGAACACACTGGTATTTACTTATATTCTATAATCGTGCTTTGCGTACCACATAAATCCTTGAGGGAGAGTCGACAATGCTTAGACCCCAAACACACTCTCTGATCTCAAATCACTTTTTCTCATCCACTACAAATGTGCTCAACATCTCTGAGACACCCACACCAGATCTTTTCGGGGGTTTCTGTCCCAAGTCCACCGCCTTGGCCAGCACCCACGTCACCATCTTTGAGTCAAACTTTCACTACTTCGTCCTCGTTACAATGGAAAGAGTCCAAGGATCAGAACAAGAAGAGAGTTGCCAGAGTGCTTTCACATCTCCAGCGAAATCTTCGCTCTGTTCACAAAAGAAAAGTTGCTTGGCCGGCCGAGGAATCTATTTCGCCCAAGTACGTATATCCTCCAATTACTATTTCGGTGATCAATAACTCATTATTGTTGTTTCGTTAGCCTCTCGTTGAGCGAATACTTGATGGCGATACTACGGCCTATAGTGGACCTTTTTAACCAGTTACACTCTCCAAATGTGCTGAAGACGCCTATGGAGTACGTACAGCTGGATTTTGGTGAATGTAAGTCCACTTCATGCCATTTCTTCTCAATAATTTATATTTGGTAGCCATTTTGGGGGCCACCTTCACAGCTGAAGATTTTAAAATTCAGTGTCTAACTGCTCCAATAGTCTTATGTCTGGTCAGAGAGACTTTGTCATTCTCTGCATTCCAAATATCTAACCCCGATTTTCTAATAGCCTAACAGTTTATTCGATTCCAAAGGAAATATCTCTTCGCATGTCGAATATGCTCTCTCCAAAGCTCTAGAATTCAAACCATTAACTCCATCCATCATTGTAACGAACTTCAAGGACATTACTGTGTTTTTCGCTCCTGCATGTAACCCTCCTGAACCCGTTTTTGAAAGGGTATCGTCAACTCAATCCTCTTTGGCTTTAAGGGTTATTTCCACTGCGTGTCTAAATGATGCGCTCCCTGCTGGACATTATATCAATGTTCCTCGCCCCGATATGGAGGTTGGGGGGAACCTCATCCTTCCCGAAGGACCTCCTCAAGATCCGAAGCAACCTCTACTCGCTGATGAGCAAGTATTCGCAACTCACTATCGCCATTCCGACTTTGATTTTGTGACATTGGTCCGAGATCGCTCAAGAGCACTTCAATTTTTCCGTTGGCATGAACACGTACAGCAACAATGTTCTAACCCAGTTGTTCGTCCCATTGATATGTTTACAGCTGTAACGAACGAAGTTGGGACGATCCTTCCAGATATTCGCCCTATCTATCCATTCGACACCTCGGAAATTCCAACAGACACAGCGGCACATCTTAAGACGATACAACGCGAATCACCTCTCGTGACTATTGGAAT
>ML213610.1:0-41392 GCA_004379715.1 Crucibulum laeve | reverse complement strand
TTTGGAATCCGTCGCGTTCTGTGGGGTAGGCTAGGAGATGTCGGATTTGATCAAGACCTTGTCCAGAAATATTATGGGGAGCCTGATGATTGGGACGGTATTGTGGTTTTTTATACTGATCCAGCGAATAATGAGCAGAGGGTTCTGAAAGCTAGAGATATGTTTCCATATATCTCATGTGCTTAATGCTATGCCCCTGCTATACTTTTTCTTGTTCTTCTCTCCACAGAAGTTGGTCACAAAGAGGTAGCAGCTCAGTTTAATCGTTAAATGGCATTGATAGTCTTATAAAAAGGCTGCCTGTATATGTAAAATGTATAGACACTACGGGCATACAATCACCGAATATACTTAGAACATATAAAGAATTAGATTTTAAATTAATTCACATTAATTTCTACAGTCTGAGCGATATTTCACTGTCACTCGCTCATTCTTGGAAAATTCCAATGGAAACTGGAGTCTAGTGAGGAAATCTTTGTAGAAATTGGACATAAAAAATAAAATATTTAACTGACAACGATACAACGTGAATAACTATGATAAATTTAGCTGTATAGCTATACCTCCAAATATGGCGATTCCTATGACACACTGAAGATATCGCCAAACATGAGTAATAACGCATTTCATGGGTTGCTTCATATCACAACAAGTCTACATTCGGATCGTTTGTTATTCATATGCCATAAAGAAAGCAGCCTCGCTGCATAATCTGCTGAGGCATTTACGAGACGTAAGATGATGCTAGGTATAAAGGTATGCCTTCACATGTAAGATGGGGGGAACGGGCGTGGGGGTATGTATCTGAAGGAAACTACAAAGAAAATTTAGAATATAATCAAAAGAAGGGCGAAGTAAGGGTCAAAAAAGATTGACTGGGCAAACTGAAAAAAATCCTTCGAGACAAGAGGGGGTGATGAGCGATACGCAGTACAATGAGAGGGGGATGAGGGAAATAATAGTAGCGATGGGAGATGGGAAAATGTAGAGAATGCGGGGTTGAACGGGTAGGTGACTGCAGGGAGTGAGGTGTGTATGCGAAAAAGAGCAAATCAATAATACTTAATCAATATGAATATGTGGGTTACTGTATGTATTGGAGAAATGGAGATGGAATGAATGTACGGAGAATAATGCTTGAAGCGAGGACAAAAGACATGTCGATATAAAGAAAAGAACGAAAAAAAAGGAAACAGACCACTATCTAGATGGCAGATGATTGCCTCCTTCGGATTCGAGCCCGTTTTGTTGAGCTGCGACTGGGGAGTGGGGTATGGCAGTATCAGAATCTGGTGCGCTGCTGTAAATGTCCTCTGGTCGTTCTGAGGATGGCAGCTGTTGGTCTGTCTCTAAGTCTGCCAGCAACGTTGGTTGTTCGACCTCCAGAGGCCCAGACGATGGCGCATCTTCCACAGGCTCCCTCGCTTCCTGCGCCACCCTCTTTCCAACACGCACATTCCCCAAATCCGAAAGTGAAGGGAACGTAAACTCAGTCGCTTCATCCATATCCACCCTCTCCCTCTCCTCCATCCTCCGACTCCCCTTCTTCTTCGACCGTATACTCCCTGGCCGCTTCAAAATCGCATCAGCCAGCGCCTCATTCACCTCACTCCCACTATCTCCTGCATCCTCTTCGACATCATCCACACTTCCCTCCATCCCCTCCTTCTCTTCCCAACTCGCATTCCCTTCTTGCTTGGGCACACCCTCATCCCAGCCCTCTGCTCCCTCTTCCCAATTCCTCGTTCTCCTCCTCCCACGATCCGGTCTCCGGCTGCCGGGCTCGCCACTCAAATCCGGAGACCCCGAACCCGAACTCCCAGCGACACTCGACGGCTCGCTCCCACTCGCCCTGGGGCCGGCACTATTTCCAATCCCATTCCCACTGCCGACACCCACCGGCGGCGGCGGGTACATTGTATTGAACATCCCCGGTACCTGGTGGGGTGACATGTACGATTGGTGCGAGTACGGGTAGAAAGGACTGTGCGGGCCTGGGGAGAGCATAGGAGATAAGAGACCGTTTGGGGAGGAAATCATCTGCGCTTGGTTGAACATTTGGAGGTGGAGGTTTGGCATCGGGAGAGGAGGGTGTGGGCCACTGGGACTTGCACCGCTGTCGCTTCCCGTGCTTTGATGTTGTGGTTGCTGCTGCTGCTGCTGATGCGGCAATGGAAGCGGAGGGGGCTGAGAGCCACCCTGCGTCGCAGGAGGACTGACCGGAGCGAACGAGGCATTATACGCCTGGACATGCATGAATTGATGCAACTGTGCCTGCAACTACACACGAAAATCCATTAGCTTCATATCCAAAAGAACCAACCATATAAAAATAGACAAATAAAACTCACCTCCAAATCCCTCCGTCTCCAATTCGTATTCTCCCACCTAAGCGTCTCTAAATCCGTACGCATCTTCTCCTCGCGTATCCTCGCCGCTTCAAGTGCCCCTCTGAGCGATGCCAATTGGGTTTGCACAGAAAGCGACGGTGGGGGCGTCGAAGGCGTAGGTGTGCGTCGGGGGGTGGGTGCGCGTCTATGGCCCGTGGTCGTGTTCCCACTACCACCCCCACCACCAACAGCATCCCCCGGCCCGCTCGACGGATCCCTACTCCTCCCTGCCTTCGACGATCCCGACCTAGCCGAACCAAGCGCCGGAAACGCAGAATCGTCATCCGACGAAATCGTATGCAGCGCTCTCAATCCTCCTCCATCGGCAAGCGAAGAAGATGACGACCCTGGCCTCGACGAGTTACTCGGCGTCCGCTTCGCTTGGAATCGTGGGGGTTTACGGTACGGCGATTCTGCAGAAGCGGCAGTGGAATTAGAGGAACTGGAAGTAGAGGGCGTGGGACCGCTTCCGCTTCCTTGGCCGTCCCAGTCCCAAGGGTCGAGTGAGGAAGTGGCAGTGGATTGGCGCCGCGAGGAAGAAGTGGAAGAAGGGGCGGGAGAAGCTTTGGGGTTTGAATTGGCGGTAGTGGTAGTGGTGGTGGTGGTGGTGGTGGAAGAAGACGGTACTTTGGATGTGGGCTTTGCAAGAGATGGGAGGGGTTTGGTGCTATTGGATGCAGTGATATTGGAGTGGGTGTTATTAGTCGAAGTCGTATCAGCAGCAGCAGATTTTGATTTCGAGTTGGAGTTAGAGTTGGTAGGGTTAGAATTCGAATTCAAAGTACCGCGCAAAAGCGTAGGTGTCGTATCATCAGCACCAGGTTCAAGCTGCGAAGCCGTTGGCGTAATCGCCGAACCCGAGCTCGAGCGATGCGGAAGTGACATAGGGGGTGCAGCTGGTCTCGGAGAAGGAGTCTCCAGCTCCATATCCATTTCACCAAGACGCTGTTGCTCGCTCAAAACTAAAGGAAGCTCAGATGTCTGTGATTCCGGCGTATCGAGCTCCTGTGCATCACCTGCCTCTGAGAAGCCTGACGAAGACAAAGTATACGTGGAGGAGGACATGAAATCCTCTCGCTCTCTTTCGGTCCCATGGGGTGTGTGTTGGGGGGTATGCGTGCTTGCAACAGTCCACTCTGAGCCCGCTGTCGTCCCGTTACCATCATCCATGGCGCTAGACGTGGATGCGGCGGAAATAGACCGTGTTGAGCTGCTCACCGACAAGTTGCGTCTTGACTGTAAGTCGGAATTTTCCTCCTTCTTCTGCTCCTGCTTGCGCCGCTGCTTTTGCTGGTCAGATTCCTGAATCTGCACGGATGAAGCTAGGGATTTGCTGCTACTATCGTTACCGTATACCCCCTGGTCTCGCAGCGTTGGTTTAGGGTTTGGTAGCACCTTGACTTTCTTTCCACTTTTGAGGAGTTCCTTGACGGGGTCTTTCCCCCGCCTCCTGCGTTCCTTTGACCGGTGGGCATTCCTGCCTTCTTTGACGTCGCCATCGCTCCCATCGACGACACTCGAGCCTGCAGAGCGAGTTTGCGCGCCTGCACCCCCTGCAGATTCCACTAGCGCTGTGTCATGGGCTCGTTTCGAATCAGGGTCCCCAGAAGCGCTGGAATCCTGTTTGCGCGATTGTGTGACGCGGCGACGGGCAGTCATGATATGGGAGCCACAAAAGAAGGCCGAACCTGCGATGAGGACGGTTGCGATGACGGTGGAGACGAGGAAAGAGTTGTCTGTGTGCAGATCGAGGGGCAGAGCCTGCTGCTCGTCGTCTCCCATAGCGACGAGGAGTAAGGGGACGACGGTGGGAGGGTAAGCTGATTTTGAAGTTTCGGTTTTGCGTTTGTACTGAGCTCGTGCTAAGTTTGCATCTGCGCCATGATGCTATTCAGGCACACCATTCAATCTCCGACACCATATGCGGAATTCCCTTTTAAAGTGCCCTGTGCCTTAGCTCCTCACTGCACCCTTTGCACGTTCTATGCAAGCAGCACTCTGAACAAGTTAGCAACCGTTCAGCCTACTCTAAAGATCAGCCAACAACTACCAGACTCCTTCGTTGCTGCGTCGGGAAATGCGCGGCGTACTGCTTCCGAGTATTATTCGCTGGCAGCGGCGAGGTTCACCCCGTCCCGCGAATCTCCCAGCAGTGCATGTGAGACACTCTCAATTGGCAAATGTAGAATGAGAAATAACACACAAGCACACGATCTATTGCAGGACAAGGACATGCAATCATGGTGGTTCTGTGACTCGGCCATACTCATGCCGTACACGTTGCACTGCCATCCTCTCACACTCAAACGTTAATCTTATCTAAAGCACCGTCTGACGTCAGCAGCTGATTAGCTTGAATCAACGATCGTCTCTTCTCCCCACCACCCTACAACTAGCACTATAGCATGTCCTCCAACCCATCCAAACCCATCTCCCTCGCCCTCCTCGTCTGCGGTGCCCTTCAAGGAAAGGTATACGCAGAGAACGGCGACTATCTAGCAGTCTTCTCCCGCTTCCTTGATGCCTCTCTCCCTGATGCCTCTTCCTCCCCATCTTCTTCCAGTATCAAATTCACCCTGGACCCCTACGACGTCGTGGAATCCATGACTTATCCTACCGACGCCCAGCTTGACACTTACGATGGGCTCCTTATTACCGGCTCAGGTACGCTCGATTCTCCCTAATCTTTCGTTAAATGAAGAAGCAAGTATTCACAACTTCACAAACCAGCCGCTTCCGCATATGAAAACGTCGAGTGGATAAACAGGCTCACTGCCTTTGTGAAGCATGTGGCGGATGAGAAGCCACATGTGAAGCTTATCGGTAAGTATTCATCTAATTATATCGTGACTTACGCGATGGAGAGTATGAATAGTCCCCTCACTCATCCTATCTTGTTCTTGATTCCATCCAGGAATATGCTTCGGCCATCAAATCATTGCTCGTGCACTCGGCGGCGAATGCGTGCCCAACGGCGGGCGGTGGGAGGTTGGCCCCACCCCTATCGAGCTCACCGACATCGGAAAGCAGATATTCGGCGTCGAGTCTCTGGTATGTTCATCTTTGCTCTTCATACTACCTCACAAAATACTAGCCCACTCCTACCTCTCACACAGAATATCCAGGAAATGCACCGTGACCATGTCCCCGAAGTTCCACCCACCTTCCAGCTCCTCGGCTCAACAGCCGTAACTCCTAATCAGGGCATGGTCCGTTTCTACTCCCCTTCCCCCACATCATCCTCCTCATCTCCTCAAACCACCCCTTCCCCAACATCCCTCTCCCAAATCCACATCCTCACCGTCCAAGGCCACCCCGAATTCACCAAGTCTATCGTGAGTGGGATCGTCAAGCAACGGACCTACTCAGGCGTCATCGACTCTGAAGCCGCCGAAGACGCTGAACGGAGAAAGGATTGGCGGAACGATGGGGTGGGCGTGTTGGGTAAGGCTGTGTGGGGTGTGTTGGGGGTAGGGGCTTGAGGGGAGTATGTGGGAAGGAGGGAGAGGAAAATGAAATCCTGGAGGCGGAGGGAAGGACGAGATACCTACTACTAGCACCCACACTAACGAATGGCTATAAGAAGCCCGGATAGATAGATATATAATTAGCTAGAGATGCCAATGGTTGATCATAATATCAATCATCTTCGTCCACCGAGCTAGGCAAGCCTCGAACTGTGGGCTGTTGCAGCTGTGAATCGTGATACGAATTCCCCTCCTTCTGGCCGCTTGCATCGAGGTTGGGATTCTAATAAAGGAATGGATAGACGATGATTTTGTGAACTCGTGAATGGATGGATAAGCAGATGAACGTGTATAGGTACATAAATATGGCTCCTGAATAGACGATAGGAAACACGAAATAGAAGATGGAAAGAGATGAACGAGAAGTGCGGGTGGTGAAATGCGGGTAAGTGTAACAATGAATCTGTGGGAGTAAAGCAAAGAACTGAACGAAGTGCAACCCAACCTTATCACGTCTTGAACGCAATAATTAATATCAGCAACACCAATATCAGCAGCGCAATCGTCACTGTCGAGCCTGTCCAACACCCCATCAGCATCTCCTTTCCTTATCACATACAGAGCTTGGCGACGACTCACCGTTCTCCTTCGCCCCTTTCGCAACCCGATCCAGTCTCCGTCTCGCAGCGCTCATCCTATTCCCCGTGCGATCCAAATCTGTATCAAGCTCCTCCAGCAGCCCACTATGCACGTCCAGTTCGTCGTTGATCTGCACGGAGATATGGTGTTGCCGTGAGACAGAATGAGACAGGCGGTCGAGATGTTCGTCTTGTTCTGTGAGTGAGTAAACGTCAGCAACAGTTTTGTAGGGGATGTGATGGGATAGAGAAAGGAAGAAAAGATGCTCACGATCCATCAACTGCCTCTGCGTCTGCAGCATGATACTCGGATGGGCTGCATCCGCCTCCGGGTCATCCGTATACGGTGTATACGTCGGGTCTGGCACCGAGTCTCTTGACGAGGGCGTGGGTATGAGCTGGATAGGTGCAATTGGTACTGGGGCTTTTAGGGATGTCGAAGACGAGGAAGATGAGGAGTCAGGTGTTGGTTCGGGTTCGAGGCTGAAGGGAGTATGTTAGCTTCATTTCTCCATTAGTGGCAGGCGAAAGAAAAGGCGCGAGAGATTTTAACTCTCCAGTGACAATACAACGAAACAAGGAATAAAAGACCTGTAAACTTACCTCTCAACAACCCCCGTATCCTCACCCAACATTCCTCTCATCCTTTCATACTGATTCCTCAGCAACTGCACCGCCTCCGTTCTCCCCTCCTTCGCCTCCATAGCTATTATCCCTGCCTTGAGCTGCGACATATTCCGCGTGATCTGCTGCAAATGCATCGTGTTCCTTGGTGCGGGTGAGGTCGATTGCGAATTCGGGTTGGAATTGGAAGTATCATCGTAGTTATTATTATTATTGGCGGGAGAGAACGACGGCAGCGTCTGGAATCTCTGCCTTTCCAACAGAAGAGAGAGCGTCTTGGTCGATACAGAGGTGAGTTTCGCTAGAGACATCGTAGCTAGTTGTCCGTGGAATGAAAAGTCCCAGTTTAAGTCAGAGTTGTGGCAATAAAGTTATAAGCTAAAGCCAGTACGATAAAGCGAACACAAAGCCAGTAAACTCTTCCGGTTATAAAATCACACAGGAATGCGCAGCTGGCACCCAAGGACGTCGAGCGTGGTGGTTGTCGAGAGCAAGCTGGTTGACGTTGATCGCGGTGACAGCACCAGGTTGCCGCAGCTCATCCGCAAGCTCGGTTAAATACTGCACGTGACTTTTGCGCGTCCCGTTTTGGGACGCGACTGGCTCAGCCTAGCCTCCCCCTCTTTCCCTCTTACAAAAATTTCTGAAACTCTCCGCTCTTTTCTAGCTATCTAATATTTATTAATTTTTTTCAGAAAACTATTGATTTAGATCCCGTCATACATTTCCCCTCTCTACACGATAATAAATCAATTATTTCGCCATTATTTTAACCCCTCGCTTTAAGGAGTTATCCAAGGGTTGTCACTGGAGATCCTGATAGTGAAAATGTATACAGTTACATTAGAGTTCTCGTGATCCTGGGTAGGATCATGTCAAGATGAAGGTGGTCGGTATTTTTTACATTTATTTTTTAGAAATTGACAAATGACTACTACAGTCCACTGCAACATTAATAACTATTAAAATCCAAGTTCTAGAACCAGCGTCTGGATAACGCAAGTAGAAGAGAAAATATCCCAATCCTTGTTCCAAATTGTTGAGATCAGCCACTGCCAGAAAGCTGTAGTGCATTCCCACGTATCTATCCTCTTGACCGGAACTCAGTACCTAGTGGCGGTGCCTAGCGCCCAGCTACAAGAGCAGCACACAATGAGGCCTCCGGAGCAGGCAGTGGTGACAAACTTTCCATTGACGCACTGAACAAAGGAAGCCCCGACACAAGCGTTACTGCCAGCTGATACCTCTACGTCTATGTGGGTTCTTGTCTGCCATATATCAGTATGTCAACTCACCAGCAAACGCTACGTTTTACTATACAGAATACTCGGGTTGTCAGTGAACTCGATGTCGTTTCACGGTGCAAATAATTTCGTTGTGAATGGGCTCACGCAAATTGATGTTCAACTCAACAATAGTGGGAAGCAGCCGGAGTCCAAGATCAACGGTGCGTGAAATACACCAGTTACGATTTATTAATCGTTGAGTATGCATTTAGGATTCGAGCATTTGCGAGCTGCAATTGCTGAAGGAGCATTTCACGACTCAGCTGAGCGTTTTGACCCCCCAAAATGTCACCCTGATACACGGAAAGCGGTGATAGAGTGTATCCAGAGCTGGGTCGATAACCGCAGTCGTGATACCAGCATTATGTGGTTGCAAGGACCAGCGGGCGCAGGAAAATCAGCGATTGCACAAACCGTCGCCGAACATTACAACGACAAGTTCCAACTATGTGCTAGTTTCTTTTTTTCCAGGACAGCTCCAAAAAGAAGCACTGAAACACATCTTATCGCGACTATTGCCTATCAGGTTGCATTAGCCATCCCACCGACGAAATCGTTTATTATCGATGCGATTGAGAAGGATCCTACACTCTTTTCACGTTCTCTGGATGTTCAAATTACAAAATTAATTGTGGGTCCGCTATCAAAGGCTACGAACAAGCGTCACGATGCCAATACCCATCTCATCCATAATTACCCCCAGCTCATTATTATTGATGGACTGGATGAGTGTACGAATCCGGCAATGCAATTCGCTATCTTGAATGCTATTGCCTTGGCTTGGCGTAGTAAGAAGAATGTACAAATCCCTCTGTGCTTTCTCATACTCAGTCGACCCGAACTGGCCATTAGAAATGCATTCGACACTGATATAATCAAGGAACTATCAAATCGGCTGGTTTTGGATGACTCATTTACGCCAAGTAAAGATATAGAGCTGTTTATTCGGAGCAAGTTTATCGACATAAAGCAGACTCATAGTTTACGCCCTTTCCTAGATAGCTGGCCAAGTGACCATATAGTCGACATATTAGTTGACAGATCTTCCGGCCAGTTTATCTATGCCTCAGTGGTGATGAAATATGTCTCTGATCCTCGACGGTCTCCGATGAAACGGGTAGATGTAATTCTCGGAATCGTTGCTCGCGGTCAGGATCGTCCCTATGCCCAACTCGATGCTCTATACACTTGCATCCTCGATTCAGTGGATGATTATGCCCCAGTCTCTCGTATACTTGGAGCTCTGGTCTATATAGCACAGACACCTTCGGGATCTCATTACGACGAATATGCCACTTATATGAAATCAACAAAATTTCTGGACAGTCTTCTACTGTTAGAAGATGGAAATACCGAATTGCTGACTGTGGACTTACACTCTGTTTTATTTTTTCCAGACCTCTCTAAACTTCAAAATTTATATGCTAATAGTAATCGTTTCTCTCACGACACTAATCTACTTGGTTCTTCTTATGCTATTCGTTTCTTTCATGCCTCATTCAGTGATTTCCTAGTGGATGAATCAAGATCTGGGGAATTTGCTCTTAATCACAAGCTCGTACACGCTGATCTTGCACACTGTTGCTTAAAACTTTATAATCAAACAACGCAACCTGGACCCGATGGCACGGCGGCGTGGTACTATTCATTAGACCATGCATTTTACCATCTCTCGATGGCCCCTCCAACGTCGCAATTAATTAAAACTCTACATGAGAGTCCTATATCCAAATATTCATCTGAGCTTGTGCGTTGTTGTATCACATGGAACTACTTTTATATAACTGAACAGAGTCTGGTTCACTAGATTAAATGTGGATATTTTCGACAGCAAGTAGCGTCTGTTCTAGAGTGGATATCGGTCAGTCTATTCTATGATATGCATCTATAACGTTAACTAGTTTGCGTACAGAACGCGTTTGATTCAGATGATAACCAATTTGAATATGTATGTGGGATTTTGCAACAGTGCATGGACTCGTACCATTTGAAGTGTCTTAACAAATATGCAAACCATGCCCGGTTACCGACGATTTTAGCTCTTGGTAACTTCCTGAAAGTGGGAGGTATTTCCTCTGAAGAAGCAACAAAACGTGACTCCGCCATGATGTCTATCTGTCGACGAGTTTGTGCTATCGACGATAAAATCATCGCTGAATATATTGAGGTGGACGAGAACGCCTTGAGGCTGTTCTCAAATAAATCCTCGCAGTACTCTGAATGGCTATCCACTTTTCTTTCCAATCCTTCAAGATGCGGAAAATATGCCATGCGAGAAGAAGATTATAAACAAGCTGTTTTGCAATTATCTGAGCTTTTTCCTTCCCATCGTCCACACGAGGTAGGTAACTTAGATTTCATTCTATCAAGCATCTATACTAAAGTCATTCATAGTTGGCAACACAAGAGCGGCTACTCATTGACAGAATATTCTGTACATTTCTGTCCAGGATGATGAAGTCAGATAATACGGTCATCAAAATTATCCGTGATGGTCTATCACGAAACCAGTTTGGCGATCTTCCTCAGACACAAAAAGAAATCGAAAAATATCTAAAGGTATGTTTGTTAATTTCTGATGCTGCATATATGGCAGAGATCTCATCTGTATAATTTACCATGTAGAAATACGATGGAAATATCATCACTAGAATGGCAATTTCCCAGAAGCTCAAAAGACGGAAATGACATAGTTCACACATATATTTCTAGTTGCGATTTAAAAGTTCATCGATTAAAAAGCTTAAAATTACATCAGTTGGAAGGGGCAATCATCAGTGTACATGCCGATCAAATGAACAAGGCAGGGTCTGTGGTGAAGATTCGGAGGAGGCGTGTGGTGAGGTTTGGCTTACTGCGTCCGATGGTTGGAGTAATAGCTTGGAGAGCGTTGTGCGTGCTGAGCTCAAGGTCGCTCACCGGCGGTGGGCAATGTTATGATGAACGCTGCGCTGGTTTATGCCTGGTTTCTGGAGAGATGATCTTGAAGCTTGAAGTAGTGCTTCAACAAGCCGAGTAAGAGTACACACCTGCTACTCACGATCGCGTTCGCGGCAATGTGAAGCAAGCTGATATCATAGAAAATAGATCTCGACTCTGCGATGGATACTAACGCCACCGATTTTTAAATCCAAGAATGAACTCGGAGACATTTCAGCGTCCCAGTTTGACATGGCAGACGAGTCCCTGTGTGAGCTAGCAGTGGGATTTTGTTGGTTAACGTTGCTGTTTTCTATAAGTATAAC
The DNA here is from genome assembly GCA_004379715.1 of Crucibulum laeve. Lineage (NCBI taxonomy): Eukaryota > Fungi > Basidiomycota > Agaricomycetes > Agaricales > Nidulariaceae > Crucibulum > Crucibulum laeve. The sequence goes on along the minus strand of ML213610.1, from coordinate 29,739 downwards.
CCCCGCTTGCGCCCAGCTCTCGTTCATAAATATGTTTTCACATGCCTTTGTTACCCAATATATTATGCTGTTTAGGACATGCTCTTTTAGCGCGGGTACCCATCCAGTTCCGATATACTGAGAGCCGATGACGAGACCTTTTGATTATGCCAGTATACCCTACATCGAAATGGTCACGGCGATCTCAGCATATGATGACAGAATCCCAACGATATGCTTGGTGGCCGTGTCTCAATACCTTGCTGTAATCCTCCATGCAATCACGCTCAGCAACGCAGGGATGCGGGCAACAGACCATATGCGCGATACCAGACGCGGTTGTTGCGTCCGATTGGACTAGAAGGATTGAACGAACTAATCAAGCCCAAAATTGAGGAGTAGATAGATAAGAAGTTGATGAGGCGCGTGCTGAGAGGTAAAGCGTAAAGAAACTAATGGCATATGGCCAAACAAGAGCCCCAGAAGCAAGTGAGATTGAGCTATACAGTTTGGACTCATGTTAAAGTATTTGGAGCCCTGCGATGGGATAATAGAATGAGGGTTCGATCATTGCTAGAAGAGTAGAGTCAACTCATAAATAGTAATAAAATTTGGGATTATCGTCCAGGATTCGACACCTTTTTCGCAACTTCAGTTTCCAAAAGGTACCTGATTCCCGCCGGAGTGCAACATCTGGGAGCTGGATATCTGACATGAACGATATAATGAATAGCTCAGTGGGCTTGAACAACTCTTAAGATCATCATTCGCGTAACTAGGGGACTACAGAGTATGGGTTAGCACGATTAGATTAGATATGAGTAGTATTACATCCAGAATCTGAGAGCACTCAATGAAAAAGGACGACGATTCCTAAACCCTAAATATGTAGATGAATTCGATTACAGTAGTTGGGGATGATCATGATCCGGCAGTAGGTGCTGACTTTGCTCCTGTTGTCTTGGCCTTTTCCTGCTGGGCGAGCATCCGTCTACAGTTTATAGCTGTAAGCACACAACTGCATAGAAGGTAGGAGATAAAACGCACTGTCTCGCAGCCAATATCATCTTCGCCTTCCTCTCCCTCAAACTTGCCTCTCTCTTCTCCGGCGAATCCTCCCATACCGCCTTCCCGCCAACCTCCTCCTCCGAAATGGGAGCATCCAGATGGGAAGCACGTTCTTCCAGATGATACCGTGCTATTAGGGAGTCCTTCTTAGCTTTCGATGCGGATGCTGCGGCTCCGTTTCCGCCTGCTGCGTTAGTGTTGTTGGTATTAAGGGTGGATGGAGGTTGACGCGGGTAGATAGTGTAATAGGCTGGTGGAGGCTGTTTATAAAGGAAGTGTTGAAATGGGGATTAATAGAATGCGGAGGCGTGGACGCACAGGTTCTAGGAATCCACGCTCGAGAACTTTGTTACTCGTAAGCTCGACACTACCTGTACGCAGCAAGTCGTATCGTATATTATCACTGTAGATAGATGTTAGTTACTTAACATTCTTTCAAACCCAACAGCACATACACTGGTATGTCCGGGAACATGTTAGATATCGTTGTAATCTGAAAGCGTAGTGAAACTATGAGATACCATACGAACTAACAGAAATTCAAGATGTACCATCTCCGGAGTAACCTGCTTCGGCCTGAACCCCAACGTATCAGCTGTGGAGCGTTCGCCGGGGGTGCTAGAGTCTATAGAGAAAGAGGGAGTTAGTAAGTCACAGCCATTTCCATATACAGGGCCACTGGACCTGAAGTGACCCAGCGGAAGAGGAAGACAATGACTGCAAATGCAACGAGAACGTTAACGACTTCTCCCATCGCGTGACGGGGATAGAGCAGGCAGAAAGTGAGAGACGAGAAAGAGTGAGTGGAGCGTGGGAGAAGAATGAAATGTCGGCGCGGGGCGGAGTTGAACGTGTTTGTTTTTAACCTTCATCATCTTCATTAGCGCTGCACACATCTTGCCTTGCCTTTCGATATACTACTGCTTTTCACTGCAAATTTTGTGCACAGCGGGTTCGGGTTGTAGGTTTTCTCACTCGGAGGACAAGTGTCGTTGGCGGAGTAGTCCGAATATATATCAGTATGTCTATCTTTCTCATCGAAATTCTACACCACTAAACCCCCCATAGTGTAGAATAATACACTCTGTCTAATCTAATATGAATAGACTATAGGTTCTCATTATACCGTGAACATAGAATCCCTGTCAACAAGCACTCACTCGCCATTAATTCTTTTATCGTTCAATTTCTTGGCAGCCTTGTCGCGAACTAGCCACTCATTCTTCTCGTTCTCAACCACCTCTGTCTTCTTCGTCGACAATGGGATCCAGTCCTATCCTTATTTCAATAGGGTATGAAGATATTCATTGGCTCCTCTAACCACGTCCCTAACACCCTTTCGAAGTGACTAAAACGTCGTTGAGAGGAAGAAATTCCCATTGCCACGGATTCCTGGTCACGACATCGCTCATACCAAGGGGTCCCCATATCTGGCCGTCGTGACTCATGGCGAACCATACGCGAGCTTCCCTGATCCTCATAGAGAGCCCACTCCTACCTCCGAACTCATGAAGACTACCCCGCTTCCTCCTGGCCTCGTGCGCAAAGCAGATGAAGCCAAGAAGAAAGAGGAGAGCAAGTCCCTGCAATCCAACTGCTCCCGGCATGCCAGCAAGGATGAAAGACCACGCAGCACCAAGCCCAACTGCATATAGATTCAGCGCTGGCAAGTAATCCTTTCGCTAAGCCCAAGCAACATCAAGAGAGATGAGATTTTCTACATCGCGGTACTCTTCCGTCATCTATGCCTTCCCGGCCTTCCAACTGGACTCTACCTCGAATGGTAACACCTACACCCAGTCAACCCTACATGAAGAATCTGAAAAAACGAGTGCTTCCTCCTTCAGCTCCGACTCATTCGTGTAACTTCCATACCGGTCTTGTTGTGCCGACTCAGAATCCCCTTGAAGCCAGACAAACCTGTGATTAAAACTTAAGCAATGGTGGAAAACATGCGGATGTAAGCAAGGAACGCGATGAAGCCAGTGGTACCACACTGCCCTCGCCTAACTCTTGGAAGTCTCCATCCTCCAACCACCTCATTCAAATTATATTAAGAGCTATTCAAGACTTGACAAGCATGCTCTATATCTAAACGAGATTCAAGAATGAAACGCACGACTGCAGAACAAGACAATACCCTACGTTATATATGTGTGGCCGAAGGACGAAAAGAAAGAAGTTTTCGGCGTGCTCTCATAATACTTTGCGATCGGTTATTAAATCGAAATACTGAAATCTGGATCGTGTTATGAGGCAGGATGCTGTAAAACCTCTCAACGCAGTTGATGCGTTGCTTATCGCAACTTCTCTCGTCTTGATCACTGCTACGCCTGTTACGAATGAGTGCGATCTCAGTTACTGAGCGTTTTGAACAACGAAGTTTGTCGCTCGTCTAACAATCCCATCCTACTATACTTCTTTCCATTTACAGTTTGTTTTCTACGCAGTTTTTTCAAGACATAGATGATATCAGGGTTGTATAAAGTTTGACAGCATGATATCTTTTTGAGGGAATAATCGACGACTGGTATCCATTTCAACAAAATCCTTCAAAAATGCTTCGTCCATTCATCCATCTAAAGACCTTTCACCCTTTTCACGACATCCAGCACTCCGATCTCAAGATCGAGATCCACTGCCCATGGATCCAGGCTCCTAATAATATCAACCAGCGCTTCCTCCTCAATCCCACTTGCACGAAGAATGACAGGCATCCTCCATCCTGGAACTTCACCCTTCTCAACCACCCTCTGTAATTCACCGACCGCCTCTCTTCCTCCCTGAACATCCAACAGACAAAACGAGTGAACTCCAGGTCGAGTAATCTCTTGACTCGGCGACTCATTCTTTGCGACCGTGAACTGTCGAATTACTGGTACAGGGATGTGTGCTGTCCATCCAGATGGCTCATCTCCATTTAGTTGAACGAGATCCAGTTGAGAAATAGCGACCGTGTGTTGGATGTACGCTAGGGGCTGTTTGTTGAACACTCCTACAAGTAATGGCCGTGCGTAGGTAGCCGTAAGCGTGCCAAGCTGGGCTGTAAACCACGGAGTCGAACGAAGGTAGGGAGATACAGCGGCAGATGCAGAGGGCGAGAGTCTGGCAGCACGAATCTTCGATGATATGGGTGCCGCCTCTTCAGGTTTGACGTATGTCTTCTCTTGAGGATCGAAGACGAAGCTCAAGATATCTGTACCTGTTTCTGTCAACGATATCGCCTCCGATTCACTCCTTACACCTGTAACCTTCACCCATGTTCTCTCCCGATTCTTTTCGCCCTCTCCCTGTGTCTTGATCTCTGGCCAATCGAGTAGTTCCCGAATAAATTTGCCTGTGTCCTCCGCCCTCATCAATGCCTCTCCTACAAGCACGGCTTTCACGCCCTCCTCCTTATACACTCTCACATCTTCCGGTCCTTTTATGCCACTCAAGGCGCAAAGTACGAGGTCGCGCTCTTTCACCATCTCAACTAGCCGACTCGTAGTACCCATATCCACCTCGAAATTGTGTAGATTTCGGTTATTCACACCGATCATCTTTGAGCCTAATCCAAGCGCACGACGCATCTCATCTGCGTTGTTAACTTCCACCAGCGGTTCCATTCCAAGGCTGAGAGAATAATGGTATAGTGTCTCCAATCTTTCCTGTGAGAGCATGGCGACAATGAGGAGAACAGTATCCGCGCCCCATAGACGCGCCTCCATGATCTGGTATTCATCCAGTATAAACTCTTTCCGCAGTACTGCTGGTCGATCGGGAAGTGCATCGATCGCCTGCCTGACAAGCCGCATATCAAATAGAGATCCCTTAAACCACGTTGGTTCAGTGAGCACAGAGATCACAGACGCCCCAGAAAGAGCATAAGTAAGGGCCTGTTGTGCTACATTCGTGGTCATCGCAATAGGCCCTTTTGATGGACTCGCTCGCTTAATCTCTGCCATGAGGGATGGTGAAGATGAAGAGCTGGAAGTCGATGGATTGCGCTTCAAACGCGGTACGACTTGGATCAGCGGAGGAGCGAGATTCATTTGAAGGAGGGTAGAGAGATCTTCAGGAGTCGTTCCTGGGGTGGACTTTGCAACTTCGACATCTTTGGCGCGTTGAGCGTAGATCGTCTCAAGGATTGTGGGCTTTTTTTCGGAGGTAGACATAGGAACGCGAAACTACCGTAGTAAATGGGGATCGTCGCTTGATCGTCGCAGTGAAGCGGAATCCACAATCCTATCCCGCGATTGCGAATAAGTGTGGCTCGTGGGAAGATTGATAAAGGCAGCCGGTCCGGTACGCCGTCTCATCGTTGGCCAAGAATCGACAGACTTATTCTGAGGCTACATCTATACGCCCTTCAATCGGTCGTAAATTTCAATAGGCACAGGGACACCTTCATAAATGAGTGACACCGAATTTGAGTTAAAGCTGGTTGTACTCGTAAGTTTGTTCCCTACCATGAGGATTCCTCATTGCTCAAAAGGAAAAAATACCATGCAGGTGCTGGACAAGATTTCGACGTTCACTATTCACAGCCTAGTAATAGATGGTGAAGTTAGCTCTGTTACAGTGGATTCTCGGCGTAAAATAAAATCCCGTATTGTTCCCAAAATATTCGAATATAGTCGAGTACGCAAGAAGGGACCACCTCCTCGTTTATGTTCTCGACTTCCTCCTTCTGGAACGCTACATCTATCAGCATCTCCAAAGAGCTGTTCTGAGAGGGTAGTTTTCGAAAATTTCTCTTCTTAATCTACCCTTGCGTTACGGACGAGGCCGATGCTTCAATCATAATGACATTGGCTCCCAAAACCTACCATACCTTCCCAGGATGGTGGCCAAAATAGCTGAACGAGATCGCCTCGCTACCCATGAATCTGAAGGAGCCACCTATAGGAAAGCTGAGAATATTCAACGGCCCTGCGTTGCTAGATGTTACGTTTTACTTGAAGCGACCTTTCCAGATAACTATTCTTTTCTTCAAACGCTTCACGAGACTACCGACTCCTCCTATTGGGGTTAGAAATTCGAGGACGACAAGTCCTTCACACGTTTTTACAGTACTATTCGAATTTAATCCGATAAACAATTTCTAGGAAACGATTCTGGGTTATCTATGGCGACCTTTCTCAGAGAGAATTCAATACGTTGAGTTTCAGTATGTTAACATATGCTATGGGAATGACTCCTTCAATCCTGAATGCCTCACCCATGGATTGACACGGCATCAGTGCGAAACCTTGGGGGGTAGCATTACAGAATTCATAATATCGGTCTCAGCATTTCTGTACAGCTCTCAATATGAAAAAAGACATGTAAGTTATGTATCAGAGAGGGTTATCTAGCATTATGATGATAGAATTAAAGACTATATGGCTGTGGTGCTATAAGACGAATCCCGTTCCCAAATTGGGCATGATTATTTCCGCTTCTAGCGTGATTAATATCTGTCCTGGCTCAATGAAGGCATCTAATTCAATTGTTACATGCAGCCTCATTCCTAAGTTCCAAGCAGAATATCTGGCAGATCTTCCAATCAGCCGCATTACATTCCCTTCACATGCTCTATGGGCGCACACCTCCTTCAAAGGAGGAGCATACATAATCAATTGATCACTGAGCGCCGAATTTGATGCGCTCGCGGAGAACTTAAATCTGCGGAAATCGAATGGATTAATAGAAGAACATACTTGGAGCACAGATACACATTAACCCCCAAAAAAAACCTCGTTGCGACGAGGATGCCCCCGTCAACAGTTTACTTCATCACCGGTGCCAATAGGGGGATAGGTGCAGTATCTTGATTTTTAGATATTCCTTGCTCTTGCTCATTATTTTGCCAATAGGCCTCGCTCTCGTCGGTGAGCTCGTTGCAAGACAGTTAGACGTCACAATCTTTGCGGGCGTGCGGGATGTAGTTGCTGCACATGCGCTGAGAACCATCGCAGAAAAGCATACGGGAAAAGTATTTATCGTCAAGTTCGTCTCTGGGGACGTCGCCAGCAATGAGGCAATAGCCAAAGAGATTCAAAGGAAATTTGGATATGTGGATGTGGTTATTCCATGCGCAGGTGAGTGCTTACATGAAGCTTTAATGAGTGCAAACGAAGTTCACTTCTTTAGCGATTGGCAATTATCTGGGTACGACACTGGAGACACCACCTGAAACTATGACTGAGTTTCTACAAGTGGGGATAATTAATATGTCTATGGGAGGTGTCTGCTTACTTCGCATTGGAATAGGCAAATGTTATTGGCGTTCTTGTTCTCTTTCAGGCGATGCATCACCTCTTGAAAGCAAGCAAATCCTCCCCGAAATTCGTGCCTCTGAGTTCTCCTGTGGCAAGTCTGACTGCATATATTTCAATCCCTGCAGGATACACCTGTTATGGTGTAAGCAAGGCGGCGGTTAATTATATTGCCAGAAGGATCCATTATGAGAACGAATGGCTCAGTACGTACTGTATACAATCTAGAAGAAGGCTATCCGTACTGATTTATTGCATTCCGCAGTTTGCTTTCCCCTATCTCCCGGTATTGTCGCAACAGACATGGGTGGGTCCTATTCGACAACATTCACAATTCATCTGTTAATTCTTTACAGCATCGTCAAACCGTACAATGGATAAAACTGGCACCCTGGCACCAATCCAAGATGCGATGCAAATATCCCCAGAAGAGGCTGCGAGAGCTCTTATCAATATTATCGAGGGATCCACTCGCGAGAAGGACGGTGGAGAATTCATAAACGTCGATGGAAGTAAAATTCCGTGGTAAATTTTGCCTTTCGTGGTATTGTAGAAATACGCAACCGGACAAGATAGATTCAAATACCTGTTATACATTCCCGTCCAAAGATAAACGATATTAAGATGCAGCCTTTACACTATTCAGTCGCACTACGAGTGGTAACAGCGAAACATTTTCGCTTGAAGCATAGAACTGTACACAGCTAAGGTGCACCTAAAAAGACAAGACATCAGTGAGATCGCCATCGTTGGGTTATTGACGCATACCTGGAACCAGTGATTGAAATTGGTTTCAAATTTAGCAAGAAATTGCCATCGCTTGGCCATTTCTTGGTCACCGTCAGCCGTCTCTGAGGCTACTATAGCTTGATTGGCAGATTTAGTGAAGGATGCCGTATAGAGGGCGAACACCGAGCAAGTTCCAATCAATTTCGAGTAAGCCTGTTACGCGGAAGATCAGATAAGCAGAGGGAATCATCAAAGGAGACGAACTCACCTTCAACAGCTTTGAACTCGTAAGCATACACTCTTTGAGACAGGTGTCCAGGAAATCGACATGATCTCGCAGAAGTTGGTCCACTGTCGTCACCTTATCCAATTTCGCCTCCAATGCGCGCCAGTTTGGCTCTAGAACTTCGAACGTCGCAAAGGCTAGTATCTGTTGCACGAAAGACAACATCCTAGCTCGGAGAAGGCATACCCGCAAGCGCCATTGCTCAAATTCCGGATGATTAGGAACTGCGTTTCGCCATGGTGACGTCTTTTGTTCGATCCACATTGAAGACAACGACTGTTCAACGTGTTTAAGATGAAGGAGGAACCGGAAGAGCAACTGATAACGGAGAATGGTTTTGCGAGAGATAACAAGAGAGAGAGGAAACTTGACGGTATAGTCAAGTGCAAGGGCGTCGATAGCTGTGCATACACTGAATAAGAGAGAATTATGTTCATAGAACGGGGGAGCATACCAAGCATCGATTTCTTGTCGTCTTTTCCTTTCTCTTTCTTGGGTTCTTCCTGCACGCTTCCACCCTCGCCTTCGACTTCCTCCCCGCCTATGACTCCACTCACGCTGACGACTTTCAATAGGAACTCGTAGAGAACACTGTCTGCCAGGGTGACCTTCACATCCTCGCGGTATAGTGTATCTTCTCCATGCGCATCCGTATTCAACACCAAGTCCAAGAGACTCTGTAGTTTGACGATGGAGGCGGAACGAGAGGCCTTCCGGAGCTCGTTGGAAGATAGATCGAGGAAGTGGGTGAGGAAAAACGACTGTGAGAGGAAGAAATATCGCTTAAGTGAGAGTAGGCGAGGTATTAGCTGCTGGTCCTTCAGGAGAAGTTGGAGGAGTGTACGATTGGCGTGGGAGTAGGCGTCTTCAATGAACTTGTAGAAGCTATGGACATACTTGATGTCAAAATAAGCCGTGGTTGATATAGAGATGGATTTACCGCTCGTCATCCATTGATAATGCCTCATCCTCAAGTTGGTCTTGCTGGTTGACCTCGATACCACACTCTCGAATGACATTGAGATATTTTCCAGCCAGCAGGATCTTATGCTTCCAGCCCTCTACAAGCGGCGGTATGCAAGCCCCACCAGGTAATCGTCCGCCGATGGCTCTTGGAGGAGGAACTCCAGCTTGATGTCGTTTGGATGATGCAGATGAAGTTGAGCCGTCTCGGAGCTATGTACGTCAGGATTGGGATTGTGGCATCTTCTTTAACGTAGACACACCGTACCGTATACCGTCGTTCCCAATATTCGTCCGTATAATCCATCTCTAGAATCCCCCGGTTGATGAATTTGCTCTCCTTGACCAACAGCTCCTCGTAAGGATCGATCAGTCTTCCACTCGACACCCAAACCCTTAACATCTCCACATACGGTTTACCTGCTGCTTTCAACAGCGTTCCATACACAGTTCTAGCAGTCGGATCTCCGCTCATGTTCTGCATCCGCTCGTAGATGATTGTCAGAACCTCACCGCCCTTCACTGCAATACCACTTCCACCTGCAACACCCATATCGTTCTTATTGATTTCGGATAGTACGGCTTTCAGTTTTGCACCGCCAAGGCCAAGGGCTTCGTTTCGCGCATCTTCTTCAGCATCAGAGCCGGAAGATGATGAATCCGATAACTCTCCAGAGGGATCATCTGCCGTCGCGAGTTCCAAGACGAGTTGGTATATCAGTGAAAGTGTGTGTACTGTTGGATGGACGTAGAACCAGAGCTTTTGGAGAGAGAATTGAGGGGAAGTGTTAAAAGCATGTTCAAGTTGAGATAAGAGTGTTTGATAGTCCTATTAATAGTGTCAGATATACCCGCAATCCATATGAAGGCACCATACCTTTAACATGTCACGAATGGCTGCACACAAAGCGTGATTAACAAGGCCGTAGTCCAAATGACTTCGATGCTCCACGAATGCAAATATAGCAGTGTAGTATGTTCCGAGCGGTAGTATTCGCTCAACCAGATCCCTTAATGAAGAGTCTAATGACAAATGAGGTTAAATAGCGCTTCAAAACTAATATTCTCACCTAACGAGGGAGACACTACAAATCGGATTCCTTGCAGCGGGTCATCATCCTCTGCGGAATAGTCTGGGTGAAAGATGATATATGTTCCTTCAATACCCTGGATGTGATTTAGCCACAAAGAATAGAAGACGAATGTGTAATATACCATGAGGACATACAACAAGTCCTCTAATATTATCGCCTGTTGCACCTCCAATGGCACGCGATCCAGCGACTCCTGCTTTGCTTTTCCTTTCGCATTGGGCACATTGGTGCTCGAAACGACGCGTGTATTCAATGGCGCACGAACAAAAGACGTCTCCGCGATGAACGATGATTCATTGTGGTCTACGAACACCAACTGTTACCATGAGGCTCTCATAACACAGCAAACCACGTACTTCTTGAATTCCCTTCGCGTTGAGAATGGGTGCGCGGATGATCTTCTTCGATGCCGTCTGGCATTCGGTTCCGTCTCACAGATGCAATAGTGCCAGTGATCTGAGGGTATGGTGGTTAACTTTGTTGATTGGTATCGAACGCGCCAACCTGCCTTAGTATATTCTTTTGCGGACAGTCCAAGATTCTTTTTGCGTCCTCCTGGACGTGTTCGCGGGGTATATGGATCCATAATCGCGGACGATACTTGGAGAGAAGATAATGGGATAAGGTACGGTGGAAGTTTGGGTGCAGACGCGCCGTCGCGATATTTGTTCACGCCTTTCTGGAATGCACAGCCACATTTGCGTCATTCTCCCAACCACCATCTTCAAGGCTCATGTCAACGAATTCATATTCCTAACTGAAGCTATATTCTACGTACACGAACGGCAGTAATCCCACAACGACGACATCGGAATCCACAAGCCCTATATCTAAAATGCCTAATAGAACTCTACAAGACGCTTCAATGCTAAACTTTCGTCCTCATCAACATCGAGCACATTTCCTAAGATCTACACCGAAATTATTAGCCTCCCCAAGTGGTGAAAGTAGGACTAGCCTACCTTGTTTACCGAGAGATATTTCTTTATGAACTCGTCCCCGAAGACTGTTCGAATACAATCATCATTACAAAAGTTATTCCTCGCCTCCTCCCAGCTCAATGGCATTCTTTTTGTAATTCCCAAAGCTTGCCTCGCCTCCTCCGTCATCTCTGCCGCGCTTTTCGGTCCAGGACAGTCCTTCAGCTTTAAGTGATGCTGCGTCTGGATACCAGCACTCCCTGCTCCCAAGATACCAGCTAATACAATATATGGATTTGCAGTCCCATCTATGAATCTCATTTCGAACCTTCGACTCCCGGGAGAATCTGCATTCACCAGACGGATAGGTGCCTCGCGATTCTCAGTGCCCCAACAAACATACGTGCCCCCAGACCACGCCCCATCTGCTACGCGCTTGTATGATGCTGGGATAGGAAGCGTAACGGCCGGTAAAGCGGGGAGATGTTCGAGAACACCAGCAAGGAAATATGACTCTTGTTTAGAAAGGCACTCCTTCGGTTTCTCGACCCCAGCGGCATGTACAGAGATGTGAGTATGAGCCGCACTTCCAGTGCTGCTCATATACACACGAGGGGCGAAGGTGGCACGTAAGCCATGCTTCGCGGCGACGTTGATGATTGTCTCGCGAACGTGTACGACAGCGTCTGCCGCTTCTAGCGGGGCCATGGGTGCAGGAACTACTTCATACTGTGTTTAAATGGCTCGTCAGAAGCAGCTTCGAAGGAAATATTTTATCGCACACCTGTCCTGGAGCAGCTTCTGGGTGATATAACTGTAGTTCTATGCCTGACTCCTGTATTGCGTCTGCAATTTCTTGCATCACCAAAGCCTCTACGCTTCCAGAGAGCAGACCAGCAGAGGCACTAAATTGATGTTCATTAACAGCTTGGATGGGATTTGTGGACTGCAAAAGGATGAATTCGGACTCGACACCGACAAGAAACTCGATTCCAGCTGCCTTTGCTTCCCTAAAGCACATTTAGAGGCTTCAGTAGTAGATTCTACATTCAGACTTACTCAACGATACGCTTGAGTACGCTACGAGAGCATAGCTCAACCTTTACACTTTCCTTCCCGTCGGAATATTTAACCGGCGTTTTCTCCTCGAACCAACCCATGACACTGGCATGTCCAGGAGCATATGGGCAGATTCTTATCGAAGACAAATCAGGGACGTAGAGATATTCTCCCATAGACGTGAATTCTTCTGACATTATCAAGTTAACGAGACCGAGTGAAGCTTTTGCGATGTTGACGCCAGGTCGAGAGCTTTCCATCAGCTTTTGGAAATAAGCTACTGGAACGACGCGAAATCGCAAAATATTGGTAAAATCTAACCATTGAATTCGAACATAACCTATACAAAGAACACAGCAAGTCAGCAACGCGAACTACCAGAGACGTCGCGTCCACTGACTTATTCCGCGGCTTTTGAGCTCCGCAATGTTGAATTTTGTTGACGGTGCAGATGGAGAGTACAGTACGCCATGGCTGTAATTAACCTCTTCTTGAATCGGTTCCTGAGCGGATGGGCGGTTTTTCAGCGAGCTGCTGCTTGAGTCCATGGTGGTCGTCGGGCTGAAAGTGTTGTTGGGCCTGACGGGCATTTAGAGCCGTGATCTCTTCAATCTTGCTGACGCCGGTCATTCGATCGATGCTTTTAGAAACGCCACTTGACCTCCGCGCTTCTTCGTCCCGATAGGAAAGGTTACTGCCGAGAACATCCAGCCCAGCCATAATGCTCACCAACTGAGGAGTTCACCGATATTTCTATATCTCAGGTTCTCGGTGAGTTTGATAGCTGATAGCTGGCACATTCACTAGCAATTCAGTATTCACAGTCTCTTGGTCCACCTTAGCTTATGCATGTCCTCGTTCTTTATCTTGGATTCGTTTGGTTAAAGCCCTGGTTCTGATTGCGCTTGATCGGACCACTGTGGCCTCCGACTTCTGTAATCGGCTCCTAGCAATTGATAGCCCTCATGGTGAAAGAGCTTAACACTTGTCACTTGGTCTTGATCCTCCGCAACGCTGTGCATAATTCAGCAGTCAATTAGACAGTCTGTCTGCGTGAAACGACGAGAGGAACAAGGATACTTGCTCTGTTTCCGCTAGCAGCTTCCATTTCAGATAAGGGTTTAGTTAGACGCGGATTCAAAGAAGATATAGTCATCCGATCGAGTTGTCCCAGCGGCAATATTGTGCGCTGATGGAGTTCTACTGAATTCTAACCTAACACAGGAGTCCTATTTCCATTCATGCACATCCTGCTACCTAGCTCCAGGCTCTTCCGCTTTAAACTACGGGAGCATAGGACCTTAATGCTTAAAGCATCGACTTTCGATTGGAATATAAGTTATCTGCAATCGACTGTAACTTCTCGGTCTACATCCCGATTATCTCTCTGCGGATACTATGTCTATTAACCACTCAGGATTGATACAGGCTAGGTGGGAACGTAATGCATACTGTAAGTACGGCTAGTTTGACTTAATTTGCTATTGACTTTTACATCTGCTTTTAGTGTCTTGCGCGAGCCTCCTACTCTATGAATACTGTGAGAACGGTTGTGCCTTTCTATACAGTGCTGGTAACTTTGAACTTAGTCCTTCAATTTGATTCGGAGGTGCGCAATGTAAATTCTCGCGACCTCCTTTCCATCTTATAATACTATCGTTTAGGTGGAATTCTTCTGGGTGATAAAAATACGTTGAAGGAGTAGGTCAAGTGAATTGACTAGTACCACAGAAACAACGCTGGTCCTTAGCAAAATTTCTTTTCCTTTGGGTAAGCAGCTGTCTTATCCATCTCATTATTTCTTTGGTTTTCAACATGATTTAGAATCGATACTATAGTCTTGCTTTCAACATGTAAAAGTCATCATTCTCCGTAGTGACCATCATACTCAACAAGCGTTTTATTAGTTCCAATGCCGTTGGTATAGTGCTAATATTCTTATTTCTCTAGCTGCTAACTAACTTGCTCTAGTTTTCATGCAACCTCGACCCTCCCTAGACGTACGCCACAATAATAACGGAATTTCTCGCATCCTAACTTCTATTTGATAGATGTGTGTATTATAACTTCTTGCATCTATCTGCCGATGTCACGACATATCTTTTTTGGCAGGTGTGAGTACCAGAATTCTACAAACTCTACCTCTAATTTCAGCAAACTTTAAAGGCTCTAAGTTCTTTCACTGGCAAAATACAGGAGCTAGCCTTCAGATGATTACCACTCATGGTAGGTTTTGCAATGAAAATCTATTGTGTAATTTGACGTTACAGGCGCGTAGTCATCCTCGAACTTCGTCTGTGGGCGATGTATGGCAGTACAAGAAAGGTCCTATGGCTATTCGTGAGTATTTCCCGTTTATGAAATAAGATATTATGTATATCTGATATTCACTCAAGATACTCCTCACTATAGGAGAAGCGACAGCCTTGGGAATAGTATTTGGCGTTCCAAATCCGAAACTGGTTGGTTAGTGCAACTATTCTTATATTTTTTCTGGATAAACGTGATTGAAAGTAAAATCATTAGGCACTAATGAACCATTTCCGGGTGCCTTCATTTGTGCAGATGCAGATCCGAACGACGGGTCGCGTTGGGTTGTCTACTACTGGGTCTCCATCTTGGTTATCGAAACTATATTATTATCCTTAGCTCTCCACAAAGCGTGGCTTCACCGATCTTCCGCCGGTGGCAATCATCTGATGCAACAGCTGACTCGGGATTCCGTTATTTATTTCTTCGTGTAAGGAGCTCACTATTATAGTACACCTCTTATCGCGATATTCATAACTTTAATATTTCCAGGATTTTTTGGATTTATCTTGCTAATCTTATTCTTTGGATAGTGAATAGGGTATATCATTAAATCATTTCCTATTTTATTTGCGGTTTAATACTACTCAAGATCACGCTGAACGAGCTCGGGACGGCCTTTTCGTTCGTCTTGTCCAGCATATTCGCAAATCGGTTGCTCATCGCCGTGCGTTCTGCGCACTATCGTGGGCGAACTAATGTTGGAACATTCCTTCCCTCTGTACATTTTCTCAAACGCTTTCCCAGAATCAACAATCCCGACACTCTGAATAACTCTGTGGAGCTCACTACGTTCAATGAAAATACAGGAGTTTGAACTTTCCCGCCAATGCTGAAGGGATGTATCAGGAAGTGTATATCCACTTATTTCGAGGATATCTGTATTACTCGGTAGCAGAGTTACAGCATGTAGAGCTTATATATTTTATCCCTGCACGCCCTTTGCTAATGTCGTTTTTTGATTGCTATGTCTTGTGACTTGAGAATCTCTGAATCCCAGCCGCTTATTTATGTTTGTTTAACCAACGCTTTTGAATGTTCGCAAAAAGGCTTATTTTTCTCTACCAACGCTGTCATATTAAAAAATCTGAGAATTGCAGTAGCGTCTGCTATGGCCGTGGATTCATCCAAGGCATCCGCTAGGTTTAAACCAAAACTTTCTCTTTAAATCCCTTCAGTCATAACGAAGTTCTCACTGGCAGATACATGTCGCCATGTCGACTCAATTGCTCGCAGCATGTACATACATGAACTTAGGGGCCCCGCTGTATATCAAGCATCTTTGCATATATCTCTGCCTTATCCAGAGTTTTAACTATATGTACTGCCGGACCCTCCTAGGCCGAAGGGGGGGAAGAAGTCCCATCTACTAAAAGTTACTCCGGATGCGCATCCTTTTTCGCGCGATCCAGAAGCGCAAGCGCTCAAGAAGCAAGTAGCCTGCATCTGCAGGCAGTCTCACAAAATCTACTTTGCTGCTTTGATCTGAAGAGGGAGTCAATTCGCCCACATATTTAGTGCTTACACTCATGCATGCTCCTATCATTTCATTCTCAATCGGCCCAGTCGCCTTGATTCTCCATTGGCTCCAAGCACAGTGACAGAACCTTAGGCTGTCAAAGGCGAAGTAGGTACACGAGGCATGCCGAAATGAACGGGTGACTTCTGCTTCTCTCTACTTAACCCTTATCTTCTGATGCTCATACTCTAATTGTGGGCGCTCCTTCTTGCTTCTCTTGGTAACTATCAAGACTGACGGGCATTACAAGTTGAGCTGTCTTTTGAACTAAACCCAGCCTTCTGTGCACGCAATCTCTACTTACGATCATCATGCTCGAGGAAAGCAGCACCACACCACCCTCTATTGATAGCTTGCCGGATAAAGATGCGGCGCTCTTAGCACGCCTGGGATACAAGCAAGGTGTGTACTACCCTCCTCTGAACCGACTTTAGATTTGGTCGTTCACTGTCGTGCAGAATTTCGAAGGAATTTCACGCCATTGGAGGTTTTTGGTATTGGATTTAGTATCATCGGTCTGGTTCCATCACTGGCGTGAGTATACAAGCTTTGATTGAGTTAAAGGCACTTTTGTTTAATCTTGGCATATATAGATCTGTTCTTATATTTTCTATACCCTATGGAGGAGCTTCAGCTATGGTATGGGGAGTGAGTAACCCAGAAATTTATACGTTTCATGTTTAATCACGACTATTTTATTCTAGTGGATGACGTGTGGGATTTTTCTTACCATTATTGCACTCGCAATGGCAGAACTAGGATCAGCTGCCCCAACCTCTGGCGGACTCTATTACTGGACTTTCATGTTTTCGTCCCCCAAGTGGCGGTGTCTTCTAGCATGGACTGTCGGTTGTAAGTAATTGCACTGAGTGAGAGTATAATCTAACTGCTCTATCTACAGATTCAAACACGGTTGGGAACATTGCTAGTGTTGCTTCTGTAGACTGGGGATGTGCGGTCCAAATTATGGCAGCCGCTAGCATCGGATCTGGGTTGGAGTTTCAAGCAACAGTGGCGCAAACCTTGTGAGAAGCTCTTCATTAAAATAATATATCTATCGATAAATCTAATGTCTATTATGTCCGCAGTGGAGTTTACGTTGCACTGCTATCCTGCCATGCAGTGATTTGTAGCTTGAATCCTGCTATTGTAGCTCGACTGCAGACACCGTTCATCATCATCAATATTCTGTGAGTCAATTTCATTTGACCGTGGTGTTCAGGAGTGAGTTCTTATCCTAATCAATTAGCCTATGCCTCGCCATTCTCATCGGAGTACCCGCTTCCACCCCGAAAGAGTTCATCAATAACGCAAAATACGCGTTTGGGAACTTCACCAACCGTATGTCTCTAATTTCTTACCCTTTAGCTAGTTACTGACTTGTATGGCTAGTATCTGGGTGGAACAATGGCTACGCCTTCGTCCTCAGCTTTCTAAGTCCTCTTTGGGCGATCGGTAAGCCCATTTATGAACACAACGCGTTATCGAGCATTTATTTAATTGTTTAACATGAACAGGCGCATTCGATTCCACTGTACATATCAGCGAAGAGGCCACAAACGCAAATGTTGCCATCCCGTATGCAATTATCCTTGCGACTACGTCTAGTGCTATTCTGGGATGGGGTATGTCACGTATTCATTTCTTCTTCATGTTTTGTTGTTCAAGAATTGCCTCGTAGGTCTGAATGTTGCGCTCGCTTTCTGCATGGGCACAGATCTTGAGAGTATTATCGATAATTCGATCGAACAGCCAATGGCGACGGTCAGTTTCTCCCCAATTTCTGGTAAATCAGTTTTGAGTATTTCGTAGATCCTTTTCAACTCGTTTGGTCAGAGAGGGACACTTGCTCTTTGGGCTTTCGTGGTAGTAGTGCAGTAAGTAATTTCTGGCAGATTTCCTCGACGCCTTTCCTGAAATTATGCGTTATAGGTTTACCATGGGAACCAGCATGGTACGTGGATTTATATACCACTCATCCAATAAAGCTTAAATGGAAATTACTTCTAGCTAACAACATGCTCACGTCAAATCTTCGCGTTCTCTCGTGATGGGGCACTCCCTTTCTCAAGATGGCTTTACGATGTCAGTCCACGAACTCACGCACCGATAAATTGTGTGTGGTTCGCCGCATTTCTGTCCCTGCTACTAGGACTACTCGCCTTTGCAGGACCTGCGGCCATAGGAGCTGTTTTCTCACTTGTCGTAGCAGCTCAGTATGTGGCTTACTCGATTCCAATCTCTGCAAGGTTTCTTGGCGGAAAGAAAATCAAGCCTGGTCCGTTTTCGTTGGGCTTGTTCGTGAGTAAAGTTTTAATAACATTTCCTGCCTACTGATATGTTAAAAATCACGCTGCAGAGTCTACCAGTTGCTGTTATCGCGGTGATATGGATGGTCTTTATAATCATTGTATTTTTCTTCCCCGCCAGCCCAGCACCTGGTGCAGCCAACATGAACTACACAATAGTTGTACTCGGTATGTGCTTCTCTTTATGTAGTGAGAATTTATATTCTGAATGTGATAATTAGGTGGTGTGCTGATTCTTGCAGTTGCATACTTTTACTTCCCAAAATACGGTGGACGTCATTGGTTCAAAGGGCCTATATCAACAATCGGAGATATGCCTATAGAGGAAGAAAACGGCAGTGATGATGATAAAACAGAAAAGCATGGTCATTGATAGGCGAGAGCAGTCGTTGAGATTACATTTGCTTAGTGTTCCTAATTTTAGCTATCTTATCTCTTGACTACGAGCTACAAAATATACTTCCGCTTTCCTCCTAAGCTCCAGATCCCGAATAATACGCGCCGACAGTATACAAGCGGCCTGAAACTAGTGGCAATATATACTAATAGGCGGGTTATAACGGGTGACCTTTTCCAAATTTTCATAAACGTTTGGTGAAATTTCTCGGAGGAGCGTTCCTGTTTGATCGCAGGTGCCTCTCCTGATAGGGCGGAACGAAAGACCGACCCGACGGTATAATCCTGGGCCATATCCTTATAAAAATTGCAAAAGAAAAACCAATAGGGTTATACTTTGCTTTCTATTTTTGACAGAAAGTCTGTTCACTAAACATACCTATGATTGACAGAATCACTTGAGAAGTGCTTAGGAATGTGAGTAGTTGTGCACCCAGGGGAGAAGTAGAGAAGGGCCGGTGCGCACCGCCACATCGGACATAATTTTTCATGACGCCATGATCATGGAGTTCTCACAGACCAAATAAGGTAATCGCACGTGGGAGGAAAGTTTTTCTCATAGCCGAACCAATGAAGTCGGTCATTTCAACGCCTTCAAGTTCAGCACCACAGGTGCGAGTCATTGATCCTTTTCATCGTATCCTACCTCTCTTATACCTCTATAACCTCCAGTCCAGGCGGTATAAAATATCCTTTTTATACCTATTTCTTCTCGGGTAGATCGTTATGCAGCGAGGACAAGGTGAGCGCTCTCTCACCGCTTGATTATGGTCTAGAGCTCACCGACAGTTGTTCTGGGCTTACAGCTGTTCTGGCAAGGTCCATAGTTCAATCTAGGTCACTGTCCCGCTCCTCATGTGTGCAGCGGCAGCTCATCAAGCGCGCGTTGACCACTGATGAAGCAAAGCCTGCAGTAGAGGCGAGCAAAGTGAGTCTTATCGCGAGTCGGACGTTACCCCCCGACCAACATCTTGTCGCGTTGTCGCGAAGGTGCCACCCATACAACCTCCTCCACCTCCTCGCCAGTCAAGATGGGGCAGCTTCTTGCAAATTTTGGGCCGAACAACGCTCATCACCATTGTCGGTGGCGCGGGCGCCTTCTATTACTTCACTCAACGCGAAAAGCACCCGGGACCTCAACTGCCGTTCGATTCTTCGAAGAAGACTCTTGTTGTGCTCGGAAGTGGTTGGGGTGCAACTAGTCTCCTGAAAACTCTTGATACTACGGAGTACAATGTGGTACGTGATATCGCGAACGTATTTACGCGTTTCCTGGCGCTAATGATAAGGATTAGGTGGTTGTCAGCCCGAAGAACTTCTTCCTCTTCACACCCTTGCTCCCGAGCGTCGCCGTCGGCACGCTGAACCCCGGTCAATCATCCAGCCCACGCGGTACATTACTCGCCACAAGACACGTTCAGTGGCTGTTATTGAAGCTGAGGCCTCCGATGTCGACGTACGTTCATATTTGTCCTTCAGCGTTCAGCAGCTTATTCATTTCGTCATCAGCCCGTCAATAAGACGATCACTTTCCAAGGTGCATCTAAAGCATATTATGATGCGCCTACACGTGACGCGACATTGACTTCTTTTCCCATGATTTAGACACTTCGGAAATCAAGGGGTCAGTTTCTTCGACGACTATTCCGTTTGATTACCTGGTGTACGCCGTCGGCGCGGAAGTGCAGACTTTCAATATCCCTGGTGTGCAGCAGAATGCCTGCTTCATGAAGGAGCTGCATGATGCGGAACGGGTGAGCGTCCATTAGGTTTAAACACCTGATATCATACTTATGCATATTCAGATGCAAAGGCAGTTCATGGACTGTAAGATCGCAACTAATGAAGTAACCGGAACTGATACTGACCATATGATTAGGCATTGAGTCTGCTGCTTTCCCGGGTCAAGATCCTCAGGAAGTTGAACGACTCCTACACATGGTTTGTGGTCGCATCCTTAGATTATGCGCGTGATTAATGAACCAATGCAGGTTGTCGTTGGCGGTGGTCCTACAGGCATTGAACTAAGTGGCGAGCTCCATGATTTCCTTGAGGCATGCAGCCGTTCTCATGTTATCCTAGACTTTCTCTCACTCTCGTACAGGATGATCTCAAAGCCTGGTACCCCGAAATGGCTGGCAAAGTCCGCATTACCCTCGTCGAAGCCCTCCCATCTGTGCTTCCCACTTTCAGCAAGCAGCTGATCAACTATACCGAGTCGACGTTCAAGGAGAGCAAGATTGACATCCTCACCAAGACCATGGTCAAAGAGGTCAAGGAGAATAGCGTTGTCCTCCAGATGCCCGATAAGAGTATCAAGGAGGTCCCTTGTGGAATGGTTGTCTGGGCTGCTGTAAGTGCGAGGTCGTCTGATCATTGCTCTGAGCTAACGACTCGTGAACAGGGAAACAAGGGAAGGAAGCTTACCCAGGACCTCATGGCCAAACTCCCGGAGACGCAAAAGAATAGACGTGGTATTGAAGTCGATGACTTCCTCCGCATGAAGGGCTCAGATTCCATCTTCGCGCTCGGCGATTGTACAGCAACGTCGTATGCCCCCACCGCCCAGGTCGCCTCTCAACAAGGTGCCTATCTCGCCCGTGTACTGCATCAGATGGCCAAGCGCGACAATCTCACTGAGAAGCTTCTTGAACTCGAGAGCGTCGCACCTGCAGTGGTCGGCGAGGAGGAAAAGAAGAAGGTTGTTGAGGAGCTTGAAAATGCCAAGAACCAGCTGGCAAAGGTCAAGCTAAGGCCCTTCCACTACTCTCATCAAGGGTCTTTGGCGTACATTGGATCTGAGAAGGCTATTGCTGATCTGCCTTTTATGAATGGAAATGTGAGTTTTCCGTTACTGCTAGTGGCAACCGTTATTGACTTTTCGCTCGTAGTTCGCCAGTGGTGGTGTTGCTACCTACCTCTTCTGGAGAAGTGCCTATCTCAGCACCCTCTTCTCTCTCCGCAACCGTACACTGGTCGCTACTGACTGGCTCAAGGTCAAGCTCTTCGGACGGTACATCCTTTCTTTCTCTTTCAAATCGATACTGGTTCACTAATGTTCTTCGCTTCTAGTGATGTGAGCCGTGATTAAAAATTTATACGCACAATATTCCATAGACTACGATATAGAAAGCTATTGCTTCACACATTCTCTAATCTCTTCGTTGTATATGCTTCGCACCTGTCCCGTTACCTAGGACTTAGACATTCTTTATAACCTACCACTAACTGGCCTTCTGTGCAGTCTTTTGAGCTGCACTACGTCTGGATTATTACTATTCTGTATAGACCTTACATTTCTATAAACTATGAATTCAGGAGCTATACGTCATCTTGCATAATGCCGATGCCGAACATCAAAATTGGCATTTAGGACCAAATGTCGGTATATATTTATTTCTGAGGATGTTAACAAATATTACGTTCATATACTCTTTGGCTTCAATGTTGTTCACCTCGCCAACATCATACCATCTTAACACATCAAGGAATCTATCTTTCTCTTCGTGTATACTCAACTACTACCTCAAAATAAATGAAGTTTCTTCTATTACTTCAGTGGTTCAAAACACCGTTACCAACACCTGCACAAAATACAGCTTACTGTGGACGAATGTTATTCCCAAGACCCAAGCCACCAAAACGCCCCGAACCAACCTGTGAAATCAGCTAGTATGAATCAGCTGGTATGTGGGTTATCATACGAGCTGTATCGTATGATAGCGTATTTGTAAGTGCCGCAGGCAAGTTACGGCTTCAACCCCGTCGCTCGATCGAGTGTTCAGTATGCCGGCGGCGTGTATGAAAGGACGGATCTTGAAATTACATTGTCTTCTATTCGGTAAGCCCAGAATCACCCAGCCTCAACTATTATCCAACATTCTGACTTCATGAAATGCTAAGTATCACCCACCGTCCTCGTTTTCTTATTTTTACACACCCCGTCTGAAATGAAGCTCAGCCTCGATTTCGACTGTACAGCCCACGCCATAATTCGTACGATGGAGGTGGGGTGCGTTACATGCATGATCTCTGTACGTTGTACCTCGTGCGGGACATGCTATAAAGGCTGTCCAGTTACGCATCCCGAGCAACGTGTTTCTATTATTAGCAATATGAACGTTTTCTCCTCACATCATGCCGCAGCTGCATCTGGGGACTTCGCGCAGCAGGGCCAGCGAGTATCTCCTACCTCCCAAACTTCAATATCCCCTTGCATTTGGACACCAAAAATCTTCCAAAATCACAGCATACATTGATATTTTTTTTTTTCGAGACGCTCTCTTTTCATGATATAATTCGAAAATTACGTAGATCTTATAAAGTCGATCATCCGCAGGATTCAGATATTTTCATTATGGCAGAATGCATATCGGCAGACCTATAGGCCTTCCTATTGCACATTCATCCACTTCATTCATTGCTCGTACTTATCGGCACGGCGTTTACTATTGCGGCTTTACATGAGCCTCGGTGGCAGAAGAGGAACAACCTCCGTAGAGCAGCGTGCGAACACAACGAGCTTATGTGACGAGGGTATTAGGTGTGATAGAGGGCGCGGGTTGGAACAAAGTAAGCCGTGAAAATAACTTCTTGTTCAACAGTTTTTTGATTGAATCATTCATTTCTCGGCATAGAAGCCACGCTGTCTGTCAGCTCTGAATTCATTCCGCTGTGGTTGATAAAGCTTTCTTGTTCTTCGGCGATGGTGGGGTTGGAAGAGCAGTTTCACAAGGTGGGCTATCACTTGCCCCGAGAGGATTCGCCAGATAACTCGACCGGCAAAAGGTCAGCGCTGCCAAGGCTGGCTGACTTTGCGATTTCTCGTGGGAATCGAAAATAGACGTGATCGGCTCGATCATCCTAATCTGAAATGACATGTGCCTGTCAAATGCCTCGCGCTGACCTCGCCGCATGAACTTTGCAGAACCAATCGTGGAGTATTTAAACATTTTACATGCCGGACATGGGACTCCTCTTTCGCACCGTAACGTCCCTTGGTTCGAATTATCTTCTCCGCCATCCCTGCCCATAGTAAGGAGTTATATACCCCACCCACCCTGTTTTTCACGCAGGACCCGCTTAGCGGATATCCACTTGCAAGGAGCAACCTCTCCTCTATCAGTCAACCGTTCGCCCAATAGTTGCTTCATCGTCACTCACAATGGCATCCACTGTCGCTGCCCAGGTCAATGCGACGATGAACGCCGTGACGGCTTCCACTGTCTCCCATGCACGAGCGCAATCCATGATCTATCGAATCGACCTCTTCATTGTGGCAGCCATCGCCGTGGTCGTTATTGTTCGTCTCCCGCGCGCACTGGCACTCCTCGGATCTCCATACGAATGGACAAGTGGCCACATCCTACGATACGTTCCGTACGAACGCCCCGCCCGCATGGTTCAGTTGCGACAACAAAGCTCCCCAGCGACCTCGAAAGAGGCTGAATCCACGGATGATGCACACACTCTTTATTCCTATTCTCATGCCAACCATGTCCAACGGGTCAACGCCAACGGAGCACCTACCAAGATGTACTATCCTCCACACGTTGCCTCGTGTACTAGATTGCTGCGCGGTGTGCTTGCACCCCTTCGCCTTAGAATCACTCCTGGCTTCTCGATAGCCCAGGTTATCCTCCTCTCGCTCTACTTTTACGTCTTGGTTTATGCCGCTTTCTACAAATCGAATCCGTTTACGGATCCCATGCGCACAGCTTGGCTGGCAATTGGACAACTACCTTTCGTCTTCGCATTTGCCGCCAAGAATAACGTCTTGGGGGCTCTCATTGGACTCGGTTATGAAAAAGTACGCCGCTCTAGCCTCATACTCCACATTTTGCTAATGCGTACTGCAATAGCTGAACTTCCTTCACCGGTTTGTTGGAAGACTCGTGGTTCTCGCTGCCAACATCCACAGCATCTACTATTGTACGTTAGATTTCTCAGCTTATCCACTCTTTCCTCATCAAAGTTTCCTCTAGTCTACAAGTGGTCGCTTGCGGGCACTTTCGTAGCTTCCATGCAACGTTCAAGTAACGCCTGGGGCATGGTTGCTCTTGTATGCGTTGACATGCTATTCTTTTTCTCTACCGCATTCTGGCGCCAAAAAGCCTACAACATCTTCATTTCAACCCACATAATCGGATTCGTTCTCGTTTTACCTGCAGTACGTTACTTTCTCTATCACATCGTTCTCTGCCTAACCTTCTACGTTCAGACTTATCTCCATAAGCCCACGATGCTCCCGTACATCCTCGCCTCGGTCGGATTCCTAGCCCTCGACCAAATTCTGCGCTTGCTCAAGACTCGGATCACAATGGCCACCGTCCGCCCACTCCCTGAGCTCGAATGCACACGCATTGAAATCCCCGGTATCAACTCTGGCTGGCGTGCTGGCCAACACGTTCGCGTTCGCGTCTACTCGTTCGCAATGGGCTGGTTCAGCTGGATAGAATCACACCCATTCACTATCGCCAGCGTCAGTGGTGGTCCTGAAGGAATTGTTCTTCTTTGCAAGAAAACCGGAACTTGGACGACAAAGCTCTACGATATGGCCAAGACGAACGGGTTCGTTGAGCGCGGTGTCGTAGCGAGGGAAGTTAGGGTTATGGTTGAGGGCCCATATGGTACGTTCATGTTTCTCCGGTAATTCGTCCCCCATTCTAAATCTCTGACGCGGTATTGATTGCAGGTGGACCTGGACACACGATTTTCGCGAGTTTCTCTGCCGCAGTGTTCGTCGCCGGAGGCAGCGGTATTACATTCGCGCTTTCTGCCATTCAGGATTTAGTCCAGAAAGATCTTAAAGGAAGGAGTCGCGTTAAAGTGATCGAGCTCGTATGGGTGGTTACAGATCCAGGTACGCTATTTCTATTTCCTCGAAGCCCCTTGACTAACCCCTCCCCTTCTCTCCTATCCCACCTAGCATCCCTTGTTCCCCTCGTTCCTCTTTTCACCTCCCTAATCCAACAATCCGTATTCACCCCTATCCGCATCTCGGTATACTACACTCGTGCCCCCATCGGCAAATTCCCCTTCGCCTCGGACAACTTCATTCATGGGCTCACCCTCGCCCCAGGCCGCCCGCGCATCGCAAAGGTACTGGAATCGGCGATTTCGCGCGCTGTGAGTCTCGGTGCGGGTGTTAAAGACACGGTAGGGATTACCGGGTTGGTGGTGGGTGTTTGTGGGCCGGTGAGCATTGCGGATGATGTGGCGAAGGCTGTTGGAGCGATTGAGCCCCTTAGGAGGGATCAGGTTGGTGGGATTGAAATTCATGAAGAGTGCGCCTCTTCCTTTCTCTTCTTCATTACCCACACTAACTATGCTGTTTGTGCTTTGCAGAGTTTTCGGCTGGTAGCAGGCTACCTCGCACTGGCTGGTTCGGTACCTTATTCAATTAATCATTTATATCTCCGTTTCTGTTACAGCGAAATGGTTTCTGGGAAAGAAGTAATATTCAAATGTATACGATCTCTTTTTCTTTTCATTCACAGGCGCATACACATCATATCATTTGTACACTTCTCGCAATCATCTACATAGAATTGTCAAAAATACATTCATCTGTCACAGTATCATAAGAGATGTTTTGAGAGCCGATACGAATACTCGGTTTGTGGATTTGAGCCACAAGCCTCCGCTTGGGCTGTGACATGATCATACGGGAGCAAGAGCAAGAGGAGCTTTTGTAGTATGATGCTGTCTACAAACGGACCTCTTTGTCACGACACCTGACTGAAGCTTGTATAGCTAACATTCCGAGATAGTCCAACGTCTGGAATATGTCTACTTTTAGAATTCAGAAGATTCGATAACGATGCCGACCGAGCTGACAAGGGCGAAGCTAGCCCGATGGAAGGCAAACATAACAACCTACCAGAAAATGCAGATTTGGTGAAGGCCATCCGTCTTCAGCTGCAGCACTGCCTTCGTTGAAACTTGGCGCAGTTCGAATGGTATTTCAGGGATTTTAAATACGCTTGATTTAAGCGTTACAGCTCGAACGTGAAAATGAGCGAATCCGTGGTATTATGAGTGGTATATGATAACAAGATATAAATCCGCAAAATCTACAACAGATATATGGTCAGTGGCCACCCATACTTCAGCGATAGAAAGAATATTCACAAGTCTAGAAGCTCCAATGCCCGATAATCCCTCCAATATCATCCGCAGCAGGCTATAATTCCGCAGCCAGTCCCCCAACGCTAAACCCCTAACTTCCTCAGCTACAATTCCGACTTCCTTTGAAGTCCATTCTCTCCCGTTAAACCCAGCCACTGCCAAAGCAAGCGTGCGTCACCTTCCTGGCCCCAGAGGTAGTACATCGCACGGCGGCGCATAACGACTAGATGGTGAGGCATGTATTTGAATAGACCGGTGAGGAGGAGGATGAATAGGACGGCGAATATTGTCACTGTACAACGTAGAAGGTTAGTAAGTTTGGATTCAAGAAGAACAGCGGGTGAAATCAAGAAGAACGATGCTAAATTGAGCGAATGATAGACAGAGCAAGATACGAAATGCAAGAAAAGGAAGTAACAACTCACCAAGCATAATCTTCTCCCAAGGCTCCAACATAGATAGCACGAACGTCGACTCGAACCACATCCTACGACGCCAGAGGAAGACGCCGAGTGCCGACTTTGGGCGGCGAGTGGATCGGTGGTCGGGTTTAGCAGGAGGAAGCTTCGCAGGGACGGTAGCGGATGAGGAGGACATCTTCGTACGTGGTTATGGTGAAAGCAGGCAAGGGTGTTAAATAACAAGCGGGATGGCTAACGGAATTGCGAGTGATGAGCTCAGACGCGCTCGTCGGTGCTGGAAGAGAGTTTTGAATGTGGCTGTGCAGTGTGTGACGGATACCTAGACAAAACATTACCACACTCCTTCATCTTATCTTAGATTATCTTAAGTACTTACTTTCGGACTCAGCATATCAACTGGATAGTTATTCGACACTCTTTTAGTTAGTTACATTCTACCTACAGTATATAAGGGGCCTCGTATTCGACTACGAGTCCCCCAAGTTCTACGAATTGGATATACCCTACGCTAGTCTATCCCGTTCGACTTGAGCTTCTCACCTCTCGTGTGCCGTGACCGCGATCAACCTCGCGCTCCCGTCACAAGATGCTATTTGCAAGCTCAAGCCAAACTCAGCACGTGCCAGCCTGAACTGTGATTCACTGAAGTCTATGTTAAACAAATAAATCCCGCTCCGTGGGCGACGCGGGCTCTTAATGCCGATCAACGCCGCTATTGCCTTTGATAGTCTGCTAATAGCCAGCTAAGCGAAGTTCTTGTATCGTTTCTCGTAGTTATATACCCGTTGCTCAACGTACAACTGATGCCTCTGATGACCTGGGCTTGTGGTGTGCATTCCTCACACCATAACTTCGAAAGCTCTCAAGTAATTTTGACATCGCAAGAACGCAGAAACCCTTTTCTTGCAAAGAGAGCCAGAACAAGAAGTGCTTAGTGGATCCGAAGCACACTGCTCGTGCTTCTAAGGTGCATTCGGCGAAGACTTGGCTTCGCGAATCGCTTCAGCCTCTACTTCAAGGCCTGAATGTATGCATACTCGGTAACCCATCACATACCTTCGCATACATACCTCGACTACCCTTCTAGTTCAAATCTCAGTTGTTGAATATACTTTCGACGAGTGGTCCTTCGTACTTCGTCTTCACAGGAGCTCAAATTTGAAAGTTGAGAGTTCTCAGTTGACTCCTAGCCTGCGTCTTCTTTACGCCATCCTATAGAGCTATGTTAGCAATTTCGGTGGACAATCGACATCCTCCTGACACTTCTCGTTCACAAGGTATAACGTGCTCGGTATATCGCCACGATACCCGTTTATGGGGGCGAAGCGACATAAATGGACTCGAAGCCACACAGCCACAATACACCATCAATACAATCCCTATAAACATCTTACGTTGGTCGACAAGTAACGCGAGGCTGGCATGGTCAGCTGTGCTGAAAACACCATATTGTATCACTCGCAGCGACGCCTTCGTGAAGATCCGCATTAACGCAAGGATGATCAATGGTCCGAGACCCTAATGCCTAATATCTGCGCATTACGTTCGACTCAGCGCTTCTCCTCTGTCAGTCAGCTGAAGTAGATGGAGATACCGCGACTCTGAGCCTGCACCATGATCGATGAGCGGACAATTCAAGCGTTGAAAGCGCTATATATACCGGCCTCCGCTTGCACTGATGTATATCAATTCACCATGCGACTCCTACAACTATTAGCGCATTGTTTCTATCTCGCATCCTTGTGTCAGGCCGCCATCTATAAACATTTCTCAAGTTTGCCCTCGTCAGAATCTTATGATTTCGTCATTATTGGAGGTAATGTATTGCTAAAAATCTGAGGATGGCGGCTAAGCCATCTTTTAATAGGTGGGACAGCGGGTTCTGTAATTGCCAATAGGCTCACTGAAAATCCGAACTTCAGAGTGTTACTTATCGAAGCTGGTCCTTCGTAACTATTTTTACAGCTGTTATCAGAAATTCGCTGCTCTAACGCACTGTCAAACAGAAATGAAGGCGTTCTGAGTTCCATCGTGCCAGGCCTTACACTGCAACTTTGGTCATCACTCTATGACTGGAACTTCACAACGATACCTCAGAAAGGATTAAACGGTCGAAATGTTTCCCTCCCTAGAGGTCGTATTCTTGGTGGAAGTAGCTCAATAAGTATGTATGTCGCGTTACACATCTCATCGCTTCCATTGACCCCTTATTAGACGGTATGGTCTGTTGGAAATACAAACCGTCTCTCGCGCATCGCCCGCCCTTGAATATCCACTCGGAATTCCTAATATTGGACCCACGTATTATTTAGA